>JBAWJQ010006440.1:0-27238 GCA_037783105.1 Bactrocera zonata
ATTTTCAGCCTAAACTGCCGTCACCACTGCTGTGGTTATTATAATGCTGCTGAGAGTATGGCATTAAAATCTTGTCTTTCAGGCGCCACACCCTTCCTCTTGCTGCGCTACCGCCCAGAGACGCATAACACATATCGTTCGCACTTTGTTTTGTTATTTATCGAGGCTTTTATCAGAAGTCGAGTGGATTTCTCACAAACAGGAAAGTAGTAAATTTAAATATTGCTTCCTTATTTCAAGTCATTTCATTTTACAACTTTATAGAATGCTTCTGCGTGCACTTGTACGCCTAGCCATATGCTTCATAAGCCTTTTATTTTTAAATGTACATACATATATGTATGTATGTTGGGTGCATTGTCAAGTGCAGGGTCTGATATGACATTCCACGGCTGTGGCCGCAGCGAGTTGGCGCGGCGCATAGCGAATGCGAGTGTGATTATATTTTTAAACTGCAGATATGCACAATCCGGTTGCCGGCTATTAACCCCTTCATGCACAGCGCACTCACAGCCATACATGCATAATACGTCTGCTAAGGATAAGCTGCTTGGGGTTCTTCATTTATTTTTTTAAATATATAGGCAAGGCAAGACATAACATATGCTTAGCAAAAACAGAAATAATCAGTAAATAAATGTATATTTTTGTGCTTGTCAATATATTTGGATAATCTTAAGTGTGATCACTTATATTGTTGCTATCAACAACACACTCGTGGTCTAATCGGAGATTGAATTTGACAGCAAAAGTCTTAGTGATAGTGAAAGTTATGATTTTTGTGTTTTAACATACGTACGCATATACGTAAATACACATACATACATATATAAATATTAAATATTTAACTATGTTTTGGCTTTAAAAAAAGTAGCAATTTCTCAACACTTGTATGACTTCCAGCAAGTGGGATTTGCGGTCAAATGGACGTACATACATAACTATATACATAATTATGTATGTATAATTCCCATAATAACTACAAAATGTGTATAAATATAAATTTATAAACATTTCTAAGCTAAATGTTATTGAATTCAATATTGCAGATTATAGCTGAAGTTTTCTGTTTAACAAATTCCTGATTTATTGAATTACATTCAAACATCCTTTTGTACTTTAAAAAATTTTAGAAAAAAATTTACAATATTTTTCGGTTCTTCAGATCGATTTTTAAACATGGTGGTCTGGGCATTATGGTGTAGTAACGGGTGAGCCAAGTAGTGATACTTTTTTCAATAGCCTTTTTTGACAGAACACCCGTGAATCGTGTCAAGCTGTCATATTATTTTTTTCAGTATTGTTTGTCATTTCATTACGCCCGAACAACATTCACAAATCGTTCAACTTTATTATGAAAATTCACGTTCTGTAAAGATTGTGTTTCGCACACTTCGCTCAATTTATGGTCAACATAATCGGCCTACTGAGTGTACACGAAGACCGTGGAAAGTCGATTCGGGTCCGTTCGCAGCTATTTGGAACGCCTTGGAGCATCTTACGTCGAGATCTTATATTGAAAGAGTACAAAATATAGTTTGTGCAAGAACTGAAGCCGCTCGACTTTTCCAAGCGACATCGCTTCACTCTATGGGGTCTTGAGAAGTTCCAAGAAGATCCAACGTAGCCACATTTTTTTCAGCGATGAGTCTAATTTCTGGCTCAATGGGTATGTAAACAACCAAAATTGTCGCATTTGGGACATCCTGAAGAGACTCAATAGCTGCCATTTCATCCAGAAACAAAAACGGTTTGGTGTGGCTTGTGATCCGGTGGAATCATCGGTCCATATTTCCTCAAAAATGATGCCTGTGAGAATCGTCAATGGTGACCGTTGTCACATCAAGATAACTGACTATTTGACGCCGACATTTGGTTTCAACAAAAGATGGATTTATTGAGAGAACACTTCGGTGAGCAGATAATTTTACTTTTGGTCCGATCGATTGGCCACCAAGATCGTGTCATATTATACCGTAAGACTTTTTTCTGTGGGGATTTGTAAAATCTAAAAATTATGCGGACAATCCCGCTTCGATTCAGGCTTTGGAGCAAAATATCATGCGTGTCATTCGAAATGCTCGAACAAGTCATCGAAAATTGGACTCAACGAATGGACCATCTGAGACGTAGCCGCGACCAACATTCGAAAGGGATCATCTTCAAAAAATAAATGCTGAAGAATGTTCTTTCGAATGATAATAAATATTCCCTATTAAATTTGAAGTTTCTGTGATATATGTATGAAATATCAAGAAACAAATTTTAGCCATCTAAATAAATCGGTGATGGGCGTAAAGCGAATTGTCGATCTGCAAGGATCTTATGATGCATTAATCTAGGAGTTAGCTCGACGGACTGTCCTTCAAGTAAGATCCCTCTTAGAATCGATCTCTTAGCCTAACCTAATCGAACCATGTTCTCTCTGAACCACTGTGTGTTCTTGAGTAAGTTCATAATTACAAAAAGTTCTACATGTGAAACTTCCGAGTCATCGTCAAGAAGTCCTCAACCGATAGTAGTGATTATTTTACTACACAAAGCCTTACGTTCCCATTAAAGATGTTCCATTGTCTCTTCTTATCAGATTACACAATATTTAAAATCATCGTAACCATCCTCAAAAGGTATAGACGCTTACTACTCTTACAACTCGTAAGAGGCTTTTTGGAAACAATTTGAATATAAGAAGTTCCCTGAAAGTAAAGCTTTTGACGAAGAAACATGAGGCTGGAAGAATAAAGAACATTTCAATTTGGCATCTACAAATTGTCGGAATGTGATGTTGACGAATAAAAGCAAATTTTACTTTTTGAAAGAACAGGGTTCAGAAAGTAATTCCGTTCACTACCAAACACACAGGCACTGGGCCTGAATTCAATCGAAAATTTGTGGGTAAATGTTGAAAGTGTTCGAGCAACAGCATATGCAACAAGTAAAACACAACTTTGACCAGTGGCCAAGGAGGCATGGACTCCAATCCTTACGAGGTGAGGTTGGGATCTAATAGACGCTAATAGACTACTATATAAAATTTTAATTTTTAATAGATTTTTTTCAGTTTCTCGGTCGAGACATCGTTGAAGTCATGACTTGTTCTGGACGACCTTCGACCCTTTCAACTGATGAAGATTTAAAAAAAAAAAAAAAAGTGAAGGCTATGGTGTTTGAAAATCGTCAGGATTTGGTCGATATTTTTGATATGAAACGCGTTCTTGCTCGACTCGTTACATTAAGGCTGATTTTTTCCCGCAAAAAGAATACGATAGTGGCCGAATTTAAAGCCAAAAACGCCATGAATACCATCGATCGATCACCGTATTCACCAGACTTGGCTACGACTGTTTTGGTTGTTCTCCAAACAGAAATTACCGCTCCGTGGAATTCGTTTTCAGTCGATCGAAGAGCTGAAGACCATCCCAAAAAGTGTTTCTAAGACTGGAAAAACCGTTGGCCTAAGTGTATTACAACTGCTGGGGATTACTTTGAAAGCGACAAAATAAACATTGAAGAATAATTTAATATTTTGCTTTTTATTTACAATTTCTGGGTCCTTTTTTGACACAATGTGTCCAAAAAATAAGGTGACATTTGAATTTAAACTGCGCGCGTCGAAGGATTTGGAGAATTATTTTATTTTTTTTTTTGGTTGGTAATACTGACAGTCTCATTTATGTCAAATTTCATGTCAAAATATTCATTAGTGTTTGAGATACGCGTCGTTTTGTGAGCTGCTAAAAGTGAGTTTTTCGTTTTTTGCGATGTCGAAATTTGTTGAGCAAAGAATTTGCATTAAATTTTGTTTACGGAATCAATTTTCTGCTGCGGATACGTTGAGGATGGTGCAGAAAGCCTTTGCTGATGAGGCTGTGTCTAAAAAAAATGTTTACAAGTGGTATAGTGAGTTCCAAGCCGGCCGTGAACGTGTCGAAGACGAAGAGCGTCCAGGGCGACCATCGACCTCAACCGACGAAGCTCACGTTCAACAAATCAAAGATTTGGTGTTGAAAAACCGTCGATTAACAATTAGAGAACTTGCGGATAAAGTTGGCATATCGAAAGGCTCAGCCAATACCATTTTAAAGGATGTTTTAGGCCTCAAGCGCGCCAAATCTCGGCTGGTACCGAAAACATTGAATTTTTTGGAAAAAAGGCGTCGCGTTGAAGTGTGTGAAACGATGCTTTCCGACTACCAGGGTGTCATGAAATGCATTATAACTGGCGATGAGACTTGGATCTATGCTTACGACCCCGAAATAACCGATCAATCGAGCGAATATCGTGCCAAAAGAGAGCAGAGACCAAAAAAAGGAAGGTGACTACAACCAGTGTTTCGAAGATTGGAAAATCCGTTGGCATAAGTGCATTGCATCGGGAGGGGATTACTTTGAAGGGGATGAAATTGATTTGGAAGAATAAATAAAGAATTTTCAAAATAAATACAATGTAACTTATTTTTTGGAATCCACCGGTACTGCTATTTTCATAAACACTGCTGTACATATGTACATATTTATATACATTTATAAATATTACACATACATACACACATATGCACTGCATTATGTAGCAACACCTCAATATTATTGATTTTCAATTAGAGATCGGGCAAATAGCCGAAAACTGCGCAAATAATAACAAAGTCAGGGTGTGTTTCCCGCAACGAAATCAGGACAAAGGCGGCGCAAAGCAAATACGTATATATATACATGCATACATATTTATTACGCACATACATACACACATACACTTATAAGAATGTTTTTGCATGCACTTCGGTAGCGGATAGTGCAAACACGAAGAAATTAGGGAGCGAAACGCGTGCATGCAACGAAATCGCGGCGCACAACTCACGCCCTCAACCAAATTGCTGCCTACAGTAACAACAACAAACAATGAGAACAAAATAAACGAAAGATGAATGCGACGAAAGTCATACAAACTCGTAAATACACTCGATGAAAATGGAATTATGACTCAGGAACGACATCGACACCGAGCTACAGGATCCAGCGACCGAGTGACTAAGCGTACGGTCAGTCACACAGGAACGCCACCGTCGACGGTCGACAGACGACAGGCGGCTATGCCATTAACAAATACAATATGTGCCATAAATAAGACGCGGAACCAGACCGGCTTAGCCGAATGACTGACACATGCGAGACACACGTTACAGTTGTGGGGACGAAAACTATAGTTTTTGCCATAAGAAAATATATAAACATAAATACACAAGTACACGGCAAATTTAAATGGGAAAAGCGCGCAGAAAATGGCGAAAAAGCAAAAGCAACTACTGTGCCGTGCCAAGCTACGGTTTGTCGATGCAATTGAGCTGAATGGCAAATTGTTGGGCTGCAAGAACAAGCATATGCATATGAATGTACGTATGTATGACAGCAGCCGGTAACCTGGCAACCAGCGACCAGACGTTGACAACCGGCAAACGGCTGTCACGGGCCCTTCAGACGCAGGCGCATTAAACAGCAACAACAATGCACACCAACACACGCACAGAAAGCCCAGAAAGTGGAGACGTACGTGCAACGGCACACCGTTCACAGTCAACCGCATGGCGATGTAAAAGGACAACCTACTGGGCGCCCAGCATGCACAGCAGAATCGAATTCGAAGTCAACAATTCAGACGCATTTGTGTACCGAGGCCACGCAACGAAACTCCGCGAAACGCGAAACGAAACAAAGACAGCAAACCAAAAACCAATAAACAGCGTCGCGAGGAACAAATGAAGCTGCAAATAAATACTGGCGCTGGCAGCCGACGCACGCGTACCAACACTCGGTTTTTGTTGTGAGAAAGAAGGTACAAGATGTGTGATACATATCTGTAATACATTCGTATATATATAGACACATTCACAAGCATAAATGTGCATCAAGTCAACAGCAGCTCATGGAGTCTGCCTGCCAAACGGCCTCCCATTGCTGGACGACAGACCGAACTGGCTCGCAAGCAGTGAAATTGATATACAGGAGCGTCTAGAAAAGTGCAAAGAAACGCGACAAAATGTATTGAGTGGGGGGGAAAGACGAAGTTGGAGGTCAAACAAAGGGTGGCAAATGTTGATGACATGCATTTGAAAGACGAAGACGCCACAGCGGAGGTGCCGTGGCGTGGTACAACGCTCGTGTTGTAATCAAGCAATTTCAAGGGCAATCACACATTTTCCTCCATAAACACAAGTAAATATGTGCTTATAAGGTTCTTTGTGTGCGTGCTGATGGAAGATTAATATGCGTGCAGTCGCTGAATGTTGACAAATCTGCATGTGGGCTAATCCTTTGACATCAATTGGCATTGCTATGGATGTGTTGTGGGGAACAATGACACGTGGAGAAACGCACGCGAGATTGTTTGTTGATCAGTTTGAAAGCAGTTCGTATATAGTTAGCGAATAATAAGATAAAAATAATACAAGAAAAAACGTTAACTTCGGTTGCAGTGTCAGTCAGATCTGAAAATTTTATTCAGATAATTCAGTGTTGATTTTGAGAATAGTCCTAATTGTCTATCGTTGATTTTCAAGCTCAAAATATCTAATTTTTTGGACGTGGGCTTTTTGTTGTTGTTGCAGCGTGTACCTGATCACCGTTAGGAAAATAAGGATTGGATAAGTTGTCTTCGAGGTCATCCAAGGGTAGGCTCGGAAAGCGTGCTGTTTCGACGGGGGCGCACCATAGGAAGCGAGGAGTAAGATGTGTAGGGTTAGCACGACATGCAAAGATATGATTAGTGTCATAAGGGGACTCATACCTATATTGAATATGTCAGGGTCTATTCTGGATAAGCTTAACCTGCTGCGCAAGGGTCACTCTTGATTCTCGCGGCAATCCGAGCTTTTCATCAGCAATGGGCGGTAGTTTGACTCCAAGTACGCCATTCACTGAGAGGGAGCGGGCGAAGATATTAGTGGCTTCACTGCGAATGGTGGTCAGAGCATGGCTGAAATTAGTTGCGTCCGAAGTCTGGTCGGCGTAATATTTTATGTCGTCGATGTATGTAGTTGAGGAAGAACCTCTTGATATTTCTAGTAGGCGGTGCCGCTCCAAGCAATTGACTGCAGGGATGATTTCTGCAAAAGCACCCCAGCAGAAACTGCTTGGAGAGGAGTTCATTATGCTCTTTAATTGGGAGTATAAGTGCCTTACTGTGCAGATGTTCGATAGAAGACATCAAGTGGCTTCCTGTCGTAGTCTGCAGTGCAGTGTTCTGACATGTTTGTAGCTTCCTCGTCTGCGTTTCACTGCATCCAGGCGACCATATTGGTGCAGCGTGGTTGAGAGCCGGCTCTCCGATTGCCTTGTATGTTGCCAACAACGTTTCTTTGTCGTTTCCTCATGTGCTACCGGCTATCGACTTGAGGACTTTGTTGCGGCTCTGTGCTGGGGCAACAATCGCGTTCGTGTGAGGAGTGAAGAAGCACAAGTTATCGAAAATCACACCTAAAACCTTAGGGTTATAGACAGTTTGAATCTTAACGCAATCGAGTGCAATATTAAGGTCAAGTCTGCACTCCTTTGTCCAGTTACATCGTGTCTCCGACGCTCCCTTCTAGGTGCTATAAAATTCGTCGCAAACTTAAAATATTCTTTACATATCAAAATAAAATTCACAACCGAGATCCCAAAGCAAAGAGTTGCTGACTTTGAGGACTATATTAAGAAAATTAAAACTAAATTAATTTAAGAAATATGCTACAACTAAGGACTCACTCGAGCAGTGGCATTGAACTCACAACACTCGTTGAAGGGACGAGTGATTTGTACTTCTGGAATATTTATAAATGTTCGTGCGTGTATATAGAATACTTAAGTATTCGTAAACGTACTGAAATCACATAAATATGTACATAAGTGGATAAGCGTTCACGCATAAATATCGATGCACACACGACTTGCTTCAGAATGACTTAGCGGCGATGACTGGCGAATACCTGGCGAGCGGGCGCGCACAGCACTTCCGGCGCAATAAACGGAAGCAAGTAATATAGCGTAAAATAAAATAAGAAAATATATAAAAAGGTAGTCAAGTCACTCTGCAGCGGTGGTGGCATGATGACGACGAGCCGGTGTGATGACTCTGATATTATTCGGTAGCGAGCAATTAGACTCGTAAAATTGAAAATACGTAACTAACATGTTGAGTTTACTAAATCTTATAAAAATTTGTGTGCATGTGGAAAGCATGAAGCAACGATCAATGCATTTGACACCAATAAATTTAGTTACGTCCAACACTTAGGCAACGTGACAGGAATCATATTGAGAGATTGTAAAGGTCTTAACCTTGATGGAAAAGTACAAATGACAAGCAGAATTTTCGGGGGAGTCCATATTTCAAAATTTCTTTACACATGTGTTCAGCCTTACACTGATTTTATGTTTCCCTGCAATCTAAATGTTGATTTCCCTTACAAAAATGAACATTTCTTCTCTTAACAAATATTTTTCTATTCGCAAGTATATTGGCTGGGATGTTATTTAGGCAAAATATTAGCAAAAGAAAAACCGTAACATATGCGTACGTGATTTGCAAGCTGATTTATGTACCTAATACATATGTTTTTGCAAGTTCCCAGTAGGAAAAAGTTGACGGAAATTGTAAAGGATTCGCAGAAAGTTCGGACAAATCTTTGAATTCAAGGGATTTTAGTTTTCAGCCGATTTTCAATATTTTGAAGCTTGAAATAAAATTTTTGTATTAAAAAAAACGCTTATTATTACCTAAATATTCAATTTCAAAAAATCTATGTCATAAGCAGGAATCCTGCACGTTTATTGTGAAAAAATTCCGTGTGGGACAATCTTCATATCGACAAATATGTTTGACTCAACACATACATATGTATGTACATATGCCTGTGTTAGCGCGAAATTCGACCATATGCCGGTAAACAAGGGTCGATTTTCGCTTATCTCCTCTTTTCTATTTTCCCCATTTGCTTAGGGGTGGCATTTTATCACTTGCCAAAATATTTGTGCGTAATGTCAATTGCTTTATCTCAATGAAAATTCTGTATTTTATTTTAAGCCACATTCGTTAGTGTTGTTATAACAGTAAATAATGCAATGCGAAACACAAAATAACCGCTTTTAAAGCATTATTTTCACTGATTTCCAATCAGGACACAACAAAACTCATTCAACAACAAATTCTTGGCACATCACTTTACTAAAAATCCATTGGCATACAAACCATTGTGCCCAACGGTTTTTGTTTTCCTATTTCATTTGCACTTTTCTTTATTTTCATCAAACAAAAGCCGTCTTGGGAAGAATCCACGTTTTACAAAACAAACTCGTCAATGATGCACTGGGGACTATGAGTGTATGTATGTATGTGCCTATGTGCTTTACTTCATCTATGATAGCAATACATTTATACAAATTTATTTTTATCCTACTTTCATCACATCCTCCCTCGGTGCTCAAGTGTAGGAAATGAAACGAAACATTGGGTAAATTGAATGTATGCTGTAGCCACTCTCCGGTACATGGGTACTTATCTACAAACTACGGGAAGCCATAAAGCACACGCCCTAAATTCACACAAAAGATCCTGTTGGTAATTGAACGTCGAGCAAAAGCACCAGCAACTTATGGAATACGGAATACATTCAATGCAAAGGAACTACGCCAACGGATACATACATGAAAGCAGACAATTGCGAAGGTGGACGCACAAGACGGAAGGGATGACGATGATGAGTCAAAACGCCGGTGAAGTAAAATGTCAATACACCGGCACGTACATATACATATGTAACTATGGTAGTAATGAATACAATTAAATTGGAATATTTGCTAGTTTTATGTAATAAAATCGAATTCATTTATTTTAAATATGTATGTTCCAAAGGAAAATGGCATAAAACTAATAACTAATAAAATTCCAATTAACGCAAAATTGTATAGTTTAGCTTTTACCGTTTCGTATATTATACGAGTAAATGTAAAATTTGAAATATTTTATTTAATTTGCTGCTGGTTGCGTTTTTCAACAATTTTTACATTTTCAGCACAAAACAGCTGATCGTTAAATTTTACTTAAACAGCTGCTTTCGGCTGATGTAAAAGAATTTTTTTTTATATGAAGGCTAATAATAAAACTAAATAGTTTTATTTCGAGCATTTTTCACCAATTTTTTAAATGTTCCGCATTTTTGTCTACTTTATAAACAACAGCACAGATTGTGAAGAAATAAAAAATGGAAAAAGTTTTTTCTTCAAATGCAACAGCGCTAATGCAAAAGTTATAAATCAAATGTCAAATTTAACTGACGTCTCTGCTCTTACAGAAACTCTCTTGAACACTGCAACCAGAAGTTGTTACAAAATATGTGCATTTTCTTATAAAATTTGTTCATCTGTCGTAAATATGTGCATGTAATTATGTATTCATGAATATATGTATGTATATGCGCTTTTCGTACGCTGCGGCAGTAATTAGCGTTGTATGTAATTGTCATTGCCAATGCAATTGGAGCGTTCATGCTAACAACAAGCAACTGTGCAAAGCTAATTAAAAGAAAATCAACACGCAGTTAAAACACAATATTGAAAAACATACTAGAAAACAAGAAATCAGCGCAAACATAATTCAAAAGGAAAATATACAAGAGCGAAGCACAAACAACAGCAAGCAGCAAGTAAAAATTACAGGTAAACAGAATGCTGTTGGACAACTGATTGTGACGTTTTATACACATACATACAGAGGCGCAGAGATAAATAAATGGCAAATCAAGTTGTCACATTCCCAACATACACACAAACGCATATAAACATATACCATGCATTTAGTGCATACCCTCAAGCGGCACTTTATTTGGGGCAAACTATCTTAGCGACGTCAACTGTCAAGTAATTAGACAATAAATAGTTTTCAATGCAGAATTCTATTAATTCATGATTTTCTGATTGTTTTATATACATATGTATGTACATGTTTGTATTAATTTCTTTCAAGAGCCAATAAGCTTTTCTGCAATCCACAGAACTCCACATGATAAAGGTGGCAACGCCGTGTCGTTATAAACAACTTGCTAAGCAAGCAGCTAATCCACCACCAATGCCAAGGTGAGGAAGCCGGTCGAAAATGCAAGCAGACAAATACGTGCGTACACACAAACATACGCACACACACAAAAAGAGCCAAAAACAAAAAACTACATGCAGTCGCCGGAAAGTAGACGAATAAGCCGACAATGAAATCAAAAAAAAGCTGAAGAAAAAATAAAACTATTTAATTGTGGGGAGACATTTGAAATTAATGCAAATTATTGTATTTACAAAATAAAATACAGAATCAATGCATAATATTGCATGGAGATAAATTAGGTTTGCAGACAAAAATTTGACTTGTCTTCAAGAAAGTAAAACAAAAAAAAAATCCGCTAATTATATGTACATATACATATTTGTTTTTTTCTGCATCCTAGTACAATTGATGCAAAAAATTTTTAAAATCAATAATTTTTAAATATTAAACTTACAGTTTCAGCTGCAGTTTTTCAAGAATTCGTTGTTTTTCGCCTTGATTGCCTCAGCGGTTTGTTGCGAATATTTTTGGTCGGCAGTAGAAGCTTTATTATGTCTCAAAAGTATTGCACACCCACGACTATTGAATTATTGTAAATATTTTAGTTATTTTTAGCTAAACTCTTTAGTATAGCTTTATTTAATTTTATTTTTATGAACACTGCAGTAATTATTTTGCACTAGAAGTAGTTAAACAAATCACCAAATATACAAATTATTACCAACTTACTTCACCGTTTTCACGTTTTTATTTTTAATTTCAACCTTTATGTGTGTGCGCAAATGCGCAGAAATGTTTTCACACAAATTTTACAAATTTGGGCGAATGTCAAAATTGTAAAATATTTCTTTTGCACAATGTACTCAATTTTATTTATAAAGAACATAAACAAAATGAGCCAATTTCCAAATAAAATTTTCAAAACGCTAAAAGTCAGACAAAAAATATAATGATTATTTAAAGAACTCAAAAATGAATTGCAATCAAAATATCCTTTGTGACAATTTGTTTGATTGTGTGGCAATCGACAAAAGCAAAAAGGGCGGTTTCGCTGCTTCTATTAACGACAAACACCGGTAAAAGGCAACAGCAGCATCACCGCATACATCTGCATCTACGCACATACATACATACATACAGACATATCCCAAACAAGCAACTTGTCTACCCCACACACCCTTCCCAATTGCTTAATTTTTTAATTTTATAAGCACACAAAGGATACTCGGCGCACTTGTCAAAATTTTCTTATTTATTTCCAAATGAACCAAAATGAATTTGGTTGAATAGAAAAGTCCTTCCGATACAAAATACTAAAGTTTAACTGATTTTGGCTCATTTTGTTTTAATTTTCTTACATAGTTATTTTTTTTTAACACAAGATTGCTAGAAACCGCCTGCAATTATCAAAACTCGCACAATTATTTCCACAACTATCGCTCATAACGCGTTGCTAGCTCGAATGAATTGTTCGTTCGTCGCCGGCTCGAAAGAAACCCGCTGCCGGCCTGACTGGACGCAGTGCTGCCATTGGCAAACGAAAATAAATGCGCTTGTACGCACTGGTCGCGAACATGTTTGAGTTGCGCTGCATGCGGACGGTTGCCACAGTGTACGCAAAATATATAAAATTCCCAAATTGAAATTTGTTCGTTGCTCCATCGGCGCTGGAAAGTAGCGAGTAGTGAATTCATTACTCTGTGCTGTTATTTGACAGTCGCTGTAATAACGACAGTTAGTGCACAGAATATGTGAAAATACATTTGTGTAGAGAAGAATATGTTATTACCGCATCCTCAAATACTATCATATATATTTTTCGTCTGAAATTCTCTGGCCACAGTGTACGCAAAATATCTAAAATTCCCAAATAGAAATTTGTTCGTTATTCCATCGGCGCTGGAAAGTAGCGAGTAGTGAATTCACTACTCTGCGCTGTTATTTGACAGTCGCTGTAATAACGACTGTTAGTGCACAGGATATGTAAAAATACATTTGTGTAGAGAATATGTTATTCCCGCATCCTCAAATACTATCATATATGTATATTTTTCGTCTTCCTATTTTCTATTTTACCAGTATTTTAATATTAATACAATATTTTATTTAAAACTTAATACAATGTTTTTCTTTATTAATCCATATTTTATTATTAATTTTTATTTTCTAATTATTATTTTTGATGGCATAACGCGACTGCAGCTTATTTACTGTATGGTTTGGCACTTCTACACAGCTGAATATACCATAAACAGGCAACGGTGTTTTTTCAACCCATTTATCACTCTCCCTATCATATTCCTCGACCGTATACACATCATGTCCGCCAAGCGCCCGTATCCGGTTGTCAACTACGGTGGCATATATACCGAAGCGTGCAACATTTAACGGTGCAATCTGTAATTTATTAACTTAAGAATAGGAAGCGTAAACTTTTCGCACATTTTACAAACCTCTCTCCATGTATTTAGCTGTGGATCGAAACACTCGGCAGTAGCTAGGTAGCCTTCATTGTAACCACCAATAATATATATCAAACCATCTAATACTGCAACCTACAGAACATAACCTAAAATTCTTGTAACATTCTACTATTTTATCGCAACTTACGCCCGGCCAACCACGTGCTCCGTGCATATCACAGCAACTTATCCAAGTATTTGTTAACGGATCATAGCATTCCACCGCACTTAGCGGCCTACAGTCTATGCTCAGACCACCGAATATGTAAATTTTGCCATCGTAAACGGTGGCACCTGCGCCATACCTGTGATGGGTCATAGCGGGCAGTAATTGCCATTGGTTTGTCGCTGTATCGTACCTAAATGAAAATATCGGCTGCATTTTTTTATTGTGTTTACTTTCTGAGGTTAAGCACTCACATTTCCGCTGTATCAAAGGGTTCATCGCCATCGTGTCCGCCGAAAGCGTAAATCTTTCCGCTCAGCAGCACCGCACACAAGTCATCACGACGTTGAGACATCGCCGACATTGTCCGCCACTCAAAGGTGTGCAAATCAAGGCATTTAATGGCGTTATTCCGCTGTGTGCCTCGAGCACGTCCACCAACGAATAGCAGACAGTTGTTGTGATAGAACACAGCATAACTGTAATCGATAAATCTGAATTCAAAGCATTTCTGCCATTTGCTGAGCGGCATGTTGTAACGCAGGATGGGTTTGAGCTTCTGTAACATCGGTTAGAAATTATATAAAATCTTTAAAAACAGTAATGAACGGTATAAAAAGTAGGCTGAATAACTATTTTTACACACTTTTACGTCGTTAAAAATCAGCAGCCGGCATTTTCGCTCATTTCGCGCCTTCAAATAATCGGGTATTAGCCGACTAACGGTATCGTTTGATACGCTCTGCAATGACAGTGCTTCGGTTGCTATTTGATCGCCATTAAAAAGAGGTTTTATGTATTTTGTTATGAATGCGACATCAAATTGACCGAGTCTCAGCGCGGTTATGAGCTTGGAAAGATCTTTTCGCCGATTTTCTTTGTCATGCTCGTACCAACGCATAAGCGCCTGAAAGACATCCACTTCACAATCGATATTCAGTTCATCGGCACTTAGAACTTGTTGTAGTATTTCCGGTGAGTAGTCGAGAAACTCTGTGCCATTGATTAACTGTTAATAGAAAGAGAATTATGCGATAATTTAACCATAGAAGATCTAGAAATTGTAATAATTAGTAGCTGGTATTTATTACCAGGAGCCAGAAATTGTCGGATGCATTTCTCGCTGCTGACATTTTCCTCGATAAAAATGGTTTACTCTATTTTAAAGGTTTCATAAAAAATTTCCAATAAAATAGTCGACTCCTAGATGGTCTATCACGATAATTTGTCGATAAAAATCGCACATTGTCACACAATCTTATCTCATAGCAATTTGTTTACCCAAGAAAAGTCATAAAACACTTTCATAAAAGTTTAAAGAAGTTCTCTTTCAGTTAAATTTTCATTGATTATTAAATTTACCTGGGCAAAGTTTTGTATCGCAAAGCTTATGGATTGATCTTTTGACTTTCCAATCGATGACGCCATATTTGGTGACTAAACTTCTCACATTCAGACCTCCAGGTTTATATTTACGGTTGAGAGGACAGCGAGCGACTAAAAGCGCGTTGCTCGCTAAATTGTTATCTATGCATATGGACATATGTAGATATGTAACGGTATTGATTAACAATGCGAACGGGAAAGTACCGAACTACGATTTCACAATAAATGAAATTACAAAATTGATTACTCAAATTTATTATTAAAAAAATTCTGTCATGAAGAAGTGCTGGTGTTTCTAGTAAAATAATTTATTTGGAATTAAAATCACGATATAAAATATTTTTTATTTATTATTTAACTTATAATTAGCATAACTAATTATAATTTAGTTCAGCGTGAAACAGTAAATTGTAATTGCTATCGATGATTTAACGGTCTATCAGTTAAAACAGTTCTAAGCACGCTCACTGCACCTCTCTACAAAAAAAAATTTAATAAAAAGCGATTCTTACAATTTACTTTAGTATAAACCTGCTGCATCATCCAGGTAACAAAGTCTGGAGTTTAGGACATCGAGTTCAAATCAAATAACTTAAACTAATAATACTAAAAAAAAACTTATTAAATAATTACTTATAAATAAAACAATTACTGCTTTCGACTCAAGCAGTCCATTATTGCTTGTGTAAGCTTCTTATTGTCATCGCGTAAATCTTTTAAAACTTCCAATTTCTCCCTTTCCACTTTGACCATTTCTCTCATAAGTTGGTTTTTCTCGTCGGCTGATGCCTGCAAACTTTCGCACATTGAAATGATTTTTTCTGAGTTTTGTCTTTTCGACGTGCGCGCACTTGTGGACGCCGGCAATTGTGTGCTGTATGGCGGAGACGATGTGAAACCGTGGGAATCGAAGGAAGGCGAAGACAAAGGCTCTGCCAGAGGAGTCAAAAAGCTTCTAAGTTGACGGGAACTAAATAAATGAAATACAAAGAATTAGAGTAGTTTAGCTAAATAATTTTGAAATAATGAGGTATGTATGTACCTTTATGCTCCATGCTCTCCACAGAAGCAGCATCGGTGGCGTTGGCAGATTTACGGCTGATTATTCTGTGCACCTGTTCATATAATGGCCACGCCACCGGCGCACTGGATGTTGCTAAGTCCATACTGCATTTTCTGAAAGAAATCAATCGAAAACTTTTCAAAATTTCCTTGTTTCGTTGCTTCGCTTTTAATGTTTACCTGTACTTAGCAGTCAAGTTGGCTATTTTATATTTGACATCGAGCACAGAGAGTTCAATGCCGTATTTAGCCAACTCGTCGGACATCTCCTGGTAAACATGAGTATTTTTCTTCGCACCGAGCAATTGGTCACGTTGTTGCTCCCACAAATCGACAAAGTAAGCTTCTGTCGCTTCATTCCAGAAAGTCCGCTTTCTCCTTTCCTTTACAGCAGTTTCCATAATTATTTGCACTGTCGAGGTTTTCCTTGTTATTTACAATTTAATTGTTTATATTTTGTGCAGCAGTGTGGCCAAACTCTTGATATAAGGGGTTGTGTAACACCAAATAAATGTGGTGTTTAAGGTGAGTTTATTGATGCTTAAGCTGAACTGCATAGCTTGCGTAAGCGTATGCGTCAGTTTGACAGTTGAAGTGAACGCACATGTTCTTTGTCGATGAGCTTTATGGCTTACGCGTGTTGGGAACATTAAGAAATTGGAGTTTTGGATTGAAATGTGAATAGAAGTTGTTGTGAGCACTGGCAACGCGACTAAACGCATTGTCACGCTTGCGTTTACGCTCACGCATATGGATGTCATGCATATTAAGTTTCAATTCATTGGAAAACACCGTGTTTATAGGTATTACTTTACAAAAAGCACCAAAATCTTGTGATAAATAGATTTTAATAGTAAAAATTAATGCGACTTTTTACTGCCAAATATGTAAGTCAAGCAGAAACCACATAAATATTTGATGAGTGATGAATCACTACAATAAATCCTGAATTTGTAACGCATCAAAAAACATGACAATTAAATCTAAATGATTTATTTACAAGATGGCATACTTCAAAATATAAAAATTAAAAAAGTAGATGGCATAAAAATCAAGTAGAAATCAGTAAACTTAACCACTAATTAAAATGCATTTAGTTTATCATCACATTACTTACATATTCACATAGCTTATAGATGCGTCTATATGCTTGGCATACATGCATTTAACTGAATTAAAGTAGCATGAATCACTAGCCCATAGCGTGTGTCCAACCAACCAATTACTTTAAAAACCAAACAACAGTTTGAAAATTGTTACACTAACAGTTTTTTTTTCGCAAATAAAAGTGCATTGAAAAGCATTAACAATTAAGACAACGCATGCTCTGTTAATTTTCGCGAAACTATAGCACGAAAAGAAAGAAATAGCTGAGTTGAAGAAAATTCGATACCATAGACTTAGCATGTCCAAACTGTTGCACGAAACATGCATTGCGCATGCGTAACGCCGCTGAGCTTTTTCTTGTGTTTAGTAGGCGTAGATTTCAATGTTTTGCAGTTTTGCTGTCAAATTGGACCCTGATGGCAAAGAGAGTGTAAAGGATGCTTTAATAAATAGACGCAATGATGATCGACTGATTTAGGAGAAATTTTCATCACATCCGATTTCCCTGGGGTGTTATAGGTATACATTATGACACTATAGTTGTAAATTACAACTTGCGATTACACAAAACAACCAATGCTCAGTTATAATTTTGTAAATATTAAATACTCAACATATTGCACATCGTAACATACATATTTGGCAATACATACATATGTATATGAACGCATTACATGTAACATAATTATGAATTGATTTCCTGCTAATTTTTTTAAGAAATCTTATAGTTAACACAAATATTCGCAGGAAAGTTAAACCCTCAAAAATACGTGTTTGCGCAAAAATTGCAATTATTAACAATTTTCATACCACAAAAACCAGCTGTTGCGGTGTTACCAACGCGACGGTTAGCAGCGCAAAAATCGAAAGTGGAACGACTTAAGAAATATGCTTAGATATTTCTTAACCATTTTTCTTTCTCTTTTCACTTAAGAAAACATCATTTAATTTATAAATAACCAGATTAGAAATCTAATACTCATTAAGTTATTACAATCTCTGCTGTCCTCAAAAATCTCTCAAAGCAAATGTATGTCAAACATGTGGTAACGCTCGCGGAAACAGCTGTCGGCGGTGCACAGCTGTCAAAGACAAGTCTGAAGGGTTGAAAAAGAACAAAATATAGAAATTCATTTTATTCTTAAAAGTCGAAAAAGGTGCACAAATCGTTAAATCACGTTCGAAAATCGCAGCGCAGTGTGGATAGAAAATAAAACTCAGTTAGTGCTTCTAATAGTGAAAAATTTATAGTGTTTGTGCATAACGAATGCAAATATCATTTGTTACCGTATGCAAATCAGATAAATTGTTTTGTGATGAGTGATTGGAACAAATCAAATTAAGCGCAATATTCACCTATGGGCGATTTGCTGTACGCTCGGCTACCAAAGACGATTGCCTGGGCGAACACTAGCAGCTAGCAAGGATGTGATGTGAAAAATGGGAAAAAGCGATAATGCAATCAGAAATTATAGATATATAATTTTTTAATAAATAAAAAAACACGCGTATTGGTCAACACCATAACAATTGTGTAGAAAACTTGTGCATAAGTTGTAGTTAAGGATTTGCGAGTTAAAACTAAGTGAAACATATGTATGTACTGGCATTAACATTTTGATTAGGAACAACGTCATAATTATAAATTGGTGCTTGTGACCTTCTGTGCTCCCTTCTGGAAATATACCGCACGACATTGTGTGTTACTTCCCTGAGTGGATGGTGAAGACGCATGTATTCAAATCCGTGCCTACGCCCATCATAATTATTTAGTTTGGCGTTTTTCCAAAAGTGATTTTGCAATTTATAAGTTTACTTTTATTTATAAATGTTTGTGTTTATATAAATGTACTTGTGGTTTAAAAATTGAACTTTTTTTGAAACTCAATGCAATGGATTTAGTTAACTTAATCAGATCATCGTACGATGACTGCGGATTAATGTTTTCCGAATCATGGTACAAGGTACTGAAAATGGAAATCAAAATTACGGTGAGTGACATAAATCACAACACACAATCATACATTTTGTGGTAATAAAATTCTTCACGACTCTTTGAGGAATTATTTCCGTCTTAGTTGTTTTTGTTTTTTGTTATTCATTATGAAACATTCGCTGCTGCGTCACCCCGCTGTTATCGGTGACAATCAACAGTGCTGTGTTGTTATTGTTTGCTTATCAAAAATGCTTTTATGTTTTTTTTGTGGCTAGCCGCTAGATACTTTTTTTGTTTGTTTTCGTTTATACCTTCACACATGTGTTACTGTGTGACCTAGCGATTTTTCGTACTTATTTTAATTATTTTGACTAAAATTATTGTCAAACACATTAAAAGAAGTTTTTCTATAAAGTTTTCGGTTGATAACTATTCTTCATAATTCAAAATCATGACGCTAGCATAGCAACAAACATATGTACATACATGAATGTTCTGGGAATGTACATATGTATGTACATATATATTTTTATTTCCGCTGCACCTGGCCCGATTTGAGTTTGTTAAAGCGCCTCAAAATCCTATTGGACTTTGAACAATTGTGATTTACTATAGAATTTAGTTTTAATAGTCTAATCGACAAATGAAAATTAGAAAGCGCAATTTGCTCATTTATTATTATTTTGTTATTTGGGTAATTTTTTTGTGGAAATATTTTTTTAAACAATAAAAGGTTTATCTCGTCGCTCTTTTGTAGCCATAAAGTAAGATTGAAATTTATTTCCATAATATATGATATGATTACAGCACATTTCCACTCCTATTCTAAGCAATACGTTTTTTCTAGAATTTTTGAAGACTAATGACTGTTCAATTTCAAGTCAACGCCCTGTTCTTGTCAAGAATTACACAAAATTTACATGTCAAATGTTCTTTATCTGCTTTAAACATAAACATACATATGTATGTATGTGCATACATATATAAAAACATTTATGAATTTATGCACATTAGCGATGACGAGGCCACACATGCGTTATCATAAAATTTAAAATGTTTCAGTTTTCCAATTAGGAGCTTACATTGTTTGCATATTTGCTCACACTCCCATATTCCTATAGTGATGTATTTGCTGAATAATTGTTTTTGAGTCAATATGAACTTATGATCATGTGTAAACATTTTAAGCGTTCATGTACTATCTATTAACAGGAGTATAATACCTGTTTAACGCTCGGTTTCCGGTCTCTCCCGTATTTACATTTTATATTCGCGCATTAACTTAGACCTTATGATAATCGAGAGATTGCATAACCATACTAATAAACTAAAACTTTAAATTAGTGTCCATTGTAACATTTTTAATCAATAATAATGTATAAGTATATATTTTTCATGGATGCATTATTTGCGTATACATTTGTACTTACGTAGATAAACAGGCATTTGAGAATTCCACTTATTTAAAAAAAAACAATTTAATGCAAAAAACCGAATTAATTTGTGGAATATTGCACATGTGACCAAGGTTTCGTATTGGCGACGCTCGCATGTCACACATGTCGTCCGGATTTCTTATCACTTCTAAAATATATAGCTACAAGTTTCGATTTGCTTCGGGCATGTGCATATGCGTATGTACATACATACATACATGAAAATGTATTTACATAAATTTATATGTGTTTTGTGATAATGTGCATTTATAAATTTCTAATCCATTTTTTCTAATACTCTAAGCCCAATCATAATTCTCATAAATAATACTGTCGAAGTAAATATGAGTATTAGGGTTGAAGTAGTTTGAAACCATATGCATACAAAAACTATATGTGTGTATTACAATATGAAGAGTATACATATGTATATGCATGTATGCATGTAAATATTTCAAAAAGAAACAGTGAAATTATAAAATTCAATTTTATTTTTTTCAACCAAAAGTTCCTGCCAATAAATGAATATATGCATATAACATATTTACATATATATAATATGTTTGTTGCTAAACAAACATCTACATACATATATGACAATTGTACCTCTCCAATCATTTAATTGACCCCAATATTCAGAGTAGTCATAAGATTTGATTTTATACGATTTATGGCTATCGGCGAAGAGTTAAAAGGTAAATTTGGTGAATTTCATTTTGCATTTTCTTTAATAAACTTATAGGCTCTCGTTTGTTGCGAACTTGTGGGAAAGGCAATCATGTGAACAAAACTATACTTCAGTTTTGCATTCATCAACGAAATTTCGAAAATACCAAAAATTTACAAGAATATATGTTCATATGTACATTAACATACATACATACATATATAACCTTTAAGGGAGACATCGAGTGTGAAATTAAAAACAAAAAAATAGTTTTCTGTTTTTTTTTCTATGGATAATACCTCCAAAAATAAAATAATACAATCGACATCTCTTAAGGGGGTATTCTAGTCTAGAAGCATGAATTTCAGGTAATTTTTAAAGTGTCGTAAAAAAAGGCAATTAATATTTTTATTAGTTATTTGTTAATTTTAGAAGAGTAGAGAAAAAAATTAAAAACTAAAAAATTTCAAAAATTATGAGCTGACGAAGTGAGGGGTCTCTAAAAATTTCCACGTGACCATACCCATGATTTCAACCCTCCTAGTTATCTGAAACCAAAAAGAAAAAAGATTATTAATCTAGAATAATGTCGCAATGGCCGGAACTACGGAAAAGTGGGAAAAAAATTTTCACAAAATGGCGACTGCCTAAAAAAAAGTTTTTTTGGATCACTTTTTCTGACTATTTCGAATTTTTTAAAAATAATAAAAATAAAAATTTGGGGATGGGGCTAGTTCCAACCATAGACAAGCCTATAAAGAAGACTCTATAAAAATTTCAAGTAAATCGATCCAGTAGAACCTGAGAAATCGTGTTTAAAGTTTCGCGTTCCGGCCGAACCAGTTTGGATGCCGGGTCAGCAAAATGCCCATATCTCCGAAAATAATTTGAATATTGAAAAATCCTCTTGTACACATATTCTTGAATAGTTAAACTTTCAAAATTTAAAACAAAAAAATTTCGATTTTTTTAAACTTCTAGACTAGAATACCCCCTTAAATAGTTTTTGTGTTACAGCATTATATAATAAAACCACTCAGTTCAGTCAGTTTAGCTTTTAACGCGTTTTTCTCGAAACGTAAGGTTTCAAATTTGGAATGGTGAATACTCGACAGCGTTTTTAAAGTTAATTTCCGACAGTGCCGCGACAAATAATTAACACCGAAAGCATTTTCCAATATTCTGAACGCTTCACTTTATTTACTTAAAAAAAAATAAGCGTGTAGTAAACGCTAATTTAATAGTCTTACTATTTTTTGCCCACAGTTCTCCATACCAATATCTACCTGTTTTTTGATATGTTCGAAAACCGAATTTTTGGCGGGCTAATTCGACCAAAACTTTGGGTAAAATTCAACTTCAAAAAACGCCGCCATTTGTCAAATTTTGATTTTTTTTTCGACAGCCGGTCATTGTACTGGTATTTTAGAAAGATTAAACAAATTTTTTTGTAAAAAACTTTATTGTGTTTCCTTAAAATGTGGTTAAATATGAAATATATAATAAACAAAAATTTAAAAAAAGTTGGCACAGTATTTTTTTTTTTAATTTCCAAAAATTACATTTTTTAGCTGCCATTCTAGATGCGCCTCTTAAACTTATGTATGTCATATACTAACCATATTTATTTAAATACACAAAATCCAAAGGTAAACACACGAACAGATATTTGAGTTTCTTCAAATTATCTTCTTAATCTACAGAGGTATTCCGCTCTTTATGTTCTACGAAGAGTGCTCCAAAAAAGAGCCACCTTGCCATAATTATCAAAAATATTGCATGAAAACACGTTTCTACTCAATGCTGCATTGCATGCTGACAATCCATTAATTGTGTATTGATATCTATTGAAAATTTACCTACATATTTAAATTTATACCCAAGACAGAGCTTAGTAAGTTTGCCACGAAGTTTGTAACACGTAACGTGATATCTTCACCAAATTTGGCAGAGATTATCGTCCAAGGCAACGCTATAATCTTCAAAAAAATTGTTCATATCGGACCACTAGCTTATGCTAGCTGTCATATAAACTGCTCAACCAAAATCAAAACAAGCTCTTTTTATAGGCTTTTATGCTAAAAAACCTGTGAAGGGTGTTATAGCTTCGATGCAGCCGAGGTTAAAGTTTTTTCTTGATATGATTTAAGAAGTGCACAGTCGATTATTCCAGTCAAAAATTACAGGCAAATACAAATGTTAAGAAACATTTACTGCTAATGTTAGCATTCTCGCATATTTTTTGCAGGCAATTGCTGTTATTTGCGTTAAATGTTAAACAAAAAAGTTTGAATGTACATAAAATAGTATTCTTAATACAGTGACACTTAAAACAAACATGCATTTGTTTATGGCAATTTATCGATAAATTTCACAGATAATTGCTAAACTAGTTTTTGGGGTCTCTCGGTGTTCATATTAACATAACTTCTTTTCCTTCTAACACGATTCGTTTCAGCATTATAAAATAATGAAACTTGTTTTTCGCATTGGCGTCGTTTATTCACACGCCTACAAGCGGACTTGTTTTCGCTTTTCAAGTGTATTTGCTTACCAGAAGTGTTGTTGTTGAAAAATAGTTTTGTTTTCCGCGTTATGTAAAAGGTAAACAATATTTTCTGCGCACTCAATTACCAGCATGCACACTGCCTTACAAGAAACTCAAGCAAAACAAAACAAAACACAATAACAAAATCAAATATAAAGTGTTGATAATAATAATTGCAAGCCAAGTGCATTTTTCTCTAATTCCATATTTAAAATTATTGTTTACTTCATATGTCATGAAAATCGTAATTGACTCGCACAGCGATTATACTTCGCCTACAAACATCTATGAGTGAGTGTATGTACATATGTACGTTCGAGCAACTTATGCACGCATTCGCACATAAATAGGTAAACAAAAATAAATCACCAACACCAACACACCTGCACCGAATGCAACTGCAACGTTCTGTCGGCAGCACACGGAAATCGAATGGCAGCCCGGCCACTACCCGAGGCATAACAACTCGCACCAACGCCGCAACAACGCTGCCCACGTCTTTCCCTATTTCAAGCGCTAAACAAAACCAAATTCTGTCAACAACCCGCCCGCGCCTCAATGGCAATGCCAAGACGAAATTCTTTGGCGCTGCCGCGTGCTCTGCCGCTTTTGTCGCGCTATTGTGTCTACGAGTGTGCGTGTGGTTGTTGTGGTGACGCTGCTGCTGTTGCTATTGATGGACCCCGTCACCCACAGCGCTCTCAGTCGTCACTTCTCGTCGTAACGCGTCAACGTCGTTATTCGTGCTGAGCGGTTGGAGGCTGGTTGCGGGGCCCGGTTGCCGAGCCCTCCGTGTGCGTTATTATTGACTTTGCATCGTAGACACATAAATACTTAGAGTACAAAAATATCCGACTGCTCGGAGCGTTTATGACGTCTTTGCATTGCTCAGCGTTGCCAAACATACAACAGCGAGGCCTAGAATGTTGAATTATAATACTTTTTTGTTGTACACAGTATCATTAATTTCTCAAATCCGGAAATCTGTTGGTTGCTTGCATAATTGATTTAGAACCGCCGGTCAATGTGAGAATATACAAACGCATTTACATATCAAGCTCGTTTTTGCTGTGATAAGAGAAGCTGGTTTCTATTCAGTTCAAACTTGTTTACTTATGTAAATATTCTAAACTCTTACCCAATAAGCCAAAAGTGCGAGGTTAATTTAAAAAAACTTAAGTATATAAGATGGGAGAAAAACCCTTAAATCCTCGTCCTTTGTCCGTTGAAGTCTGCAGTTCCGAGAGCTCTATGGTCTCATTTGTATATGAGTGGGTCCTGGGCATCCGTTGACGATCATGAAGCCACGAAGAAACTACATCGCATTGCTTTAAAACGCGTCCTCCTACTGTTCCGAAAGTTCCATGGTCTCATGTATGTATCAATGGGTTCATGCTTCGTCGACGGTTACGAAACTATGCAGAAACTACATCGGATTGCTTTAAAACAGCGTCCAGCACTGCGGAGAAGAGGTTTCACGGTTGCACTTATTGATTGGATAGGGCAAATGGAGCACTCAGGCACAGGAAACCAATATTTCAGGCAGGATAAGACGCATACGGCTGTTGTTGTTGTAACGGTTATCTAACCCACGCTTGGGGATTATCAGATTGGTTGTTATCGAAGTCATCTAACAGTAGGACCAGAAAACGTGCTGTTTTGACGGGATCGGACCATAAGAAGAGCGGTGTTAGATGAGTGGACTTTGCTGGGCATGCGAAGAGGTGGTTAGAGTCATGTGCGGACTCGTGGTTTGTTGCGCATGTAAGTATTTTGTATGTAGGAGTTTAAGTTGCGTAAGGGTCACACTATATTCTTGCGATAACTCAAGTTCACTAAGAGGGAGTCGGTTAAGTGTTCATAGTGAATGGCGGTCAGTGCGAGTCTGAAGTGAGTTGCATCCGAAGTCTTTTCGGCACTCTGTAGAGACTGATGGACTGGTAAACAAGGTGACTTATTCCGAGGGACTATCTATCAGAAGCTCAACATGTTCATCGTAAAGGCAAGTCAGTGGATACTACCCTGCATACTGCCGTGTCATGGCTTGAGGAAGCCATTAGGGTTAAAAATTTCGCTGTTGGGATCTTTTTTGATAATGAGCAAGCTTTCTACAACGTCCTATCGGAAACGAAATGGTAAATCGGGGGCGCGACACGAAATATGCGTAGAGGTACCTCACAGGGAGGAGTCCTCTTTTCTCTTCCATGGATACTGGTCGCTAATTTGTCATGCAGACGATGTAGCACTTATGGTCAAAACAAAGTTCCCAAGTACCGTGTACGAGTTGACGCAGGGATATCTCAGTGTCTTAACAAACTGGGAGGTCGGAAGTGGTCTCGCCCAAGCAAAACCGAGATGTTTTATTCACTAGAAAATATAAGATCCCTACACCGCAAATCGGATATCCTCACACACTTTGACTGCGTTATAATTCAAAAAGATTTTTGTTCCTTCTGTGATAAACTCCGTGTTGGAAAGTAGTGTTGAACACCACAAGTGTTGTAAAATAGTCAATGAACTGGAGTTTGTAGTTCCGAGTGAACGTACTTTAATCAAAACTATAAATAAATTTCATTAAAACTTACACACACAAACATAGGTATGCATATAAATATGTACATATACATATGTATGTATATCATTTGCATGTAAATAAGTAATTCATATCGCAATATGCTTTCCTCTGTAAACTTTAGACATTGAGCATGCGTGTATGTACATACTTATGTATGTATGTATGTGTGCATTCTGCTTGCGGAAGCCATTTGAATACGAACTGAAATATAAATGCGCTTTAAAAACTAATATCTAATGAAGTTTTTGTTTACGACTGTTTTGAACTATAAGTTTGTTTTTTATTGACTTGTTACCAGAATGAGCTGTGTAACTAAAGTGATAAAATTTATGGAAAAATTTGAAATGTAGTGGAATTGTTTAATAAAGCAATACATATAATCAGTTAAAAAATTTAGTAGGAATAATTAGTAATCGGATTGATTGCCGCATCGCTGATACTAACTTTCTTCTTTTTCAAATTCATTATCATCAAATTGAATCTATTAGACTATTAGAGAATTATGATGTGATGATGCTTAATACAATGTATTTAAAGTACCTATTTTTAGAAATACTTTTGTAGAATAATTTGTATTCTGTAGTGCATAAAACTATAACTTGATAAGATTTTTTCAAAACAAAGGTGAAAAGGCTCACAGGGTTGGAATAAGGTTAAAATAAAATGAAGTAAAAATATTTTACAAAAATATATGTAATTAAAAATGTATATATTGTATTAATGGATTTCCAATAAGAGTGATATGATTTATTTTCAAACAAAGACCTAAGTGTTAAGGAAATTCAATTTTTTTTTTATTGAATACGCAGTTCAATCGATACAATTAAGT
>JBAWJQ010006442.1:0-54215 GCA_037783105.1 Bactrocera zonata
CCCATGCATCAGGACACTCATGATCGGGAAGTACCTTGCTTTACACACTTAGTCATATAATATTATACATAATTATGATGGCGACTCTCGAAATTAAGGAAATTTATAATCCACACACCTAAAATGGAAACTTATCCCGACAACTAAAAGTTGTTCTTGCCTCGCCAATTAAAGACTTTTACTATGGCATCTCCGTCAGTGGAAAAAAAAAACAAAAATACGGTTATCAATGTCGCATTTAACGCTACCTGAGCCAGAGGAGGTAGGTGAAAGCTGACTTCAAAACATATTTGATTGAAACTGACATTATTATTATTTGAAAAAAAGTTTAAGGCTAATACATTGTGACAAAACAGTACCCGAAAACTGTAAATAAAACGCATGGGCAGCTATAATGCTCTCTATGAATGTGGGATCGGAATTGATTAATGACGTTCTGTAGGCGTGGCAATGGTCCGATTATGCCAATATTATTATTGGATTATTTACAATACCATCCTTCTTATGGTAACCAAAAATATGTATACAAAATTTTATTAAGATCTCCCAATTCATGCTCAACTTGCCCAGACGGACGGCCAGACAATTGTCCGGATTTTCTCGTCTTTCCACCCTGTTCCTTTATACATACTATGTATGCATAACCTTATCTCTTATTCGATTAGTTTTAGGTAATACAAACAACCGTTAGGAGAACAAAGCTATTTTATTCTGGAGCAACTTGTTGAAGGAATATAAAAAGTTGGGATGAAATGCCAAAAGCTTACAATATAACAAGCGATATAACGTAAACGTTTTAGATTATAATCGCAATACTTGTAAGATGGCAGCATCTTCTGAGGCAGATCTTGGGGTATTCCAGAAAAACATTCATAGAATTTATTAGCAATATTAACAAAATAGGGGAATTAGCGCTGAATGCTAACTGTGCTGAAAGCAAACCACTTCATAATATAAGTAAATGTTCAATGATATGAAATTTGTAATTGATAAAGAGTTCTTTTAGGTTCAAAAATCCAGTATTGAAATACTTGTTTAGATAGTTGCCAAACGACTAATGCCGACTAAATTGTATTTACGCTGTTCATCGAAGTGCCTTAGATAAAACCTGTTATACATTCTTAAGGAGAGCGTCTTCATCCGCAGAGAGTAATTACTTATCTGAAGTTAGTCAAAGTTGTCAGATGTGACCTCACTAAAATTTAGAAAATTTTCAAATTTCCTACAGTTGGCAGCGTTTATTTTTATACATTGCTTGTTTTGAGTTTACTAGTTGTAGTTTACGGTTGTGTCTGCCACTGAAGAGCAACAATAACAACTCACAGCAACCACATTAACAATTTTAGCAATAAAACGTCATCTTGGTTCATGCCGACAAGTATATTGTACTTGATAACTCTTTTTGTTTAACTTGTTGTTATTTTTTACCATTTTTGTTTTTTTTCCCGTTGATATTTTTTGTCTTCCGTCCATTTGTCTTGCAGCGGTCATTACTTGCCCACTGCTGTGGGTATGATTGCATTTCCTTTTCGCGCGCTCTTCTTGTTATTGTTGTAAAGTATTATTATGTTTGTTATTGTTGTTATTTGTGTATGTTTGTTGCTTCGGATGTATGTGCTTATTTTGATAAAAATGTTTAATATTTACTGATTACTTAAGTGCCAACGGCTGAATGGCCACTACCTCCTGCTCTTCTTCGTGCGCGAGGTGACGCTTTGCCATTCCATCCGTCTGGATTGCCATCGCTAGGCGCTTTTTTCGATTCGTCAGCAGCAATTTATTTGTTGTTGTGCATTTAACTTGTTATATAATATATTTACATGTATATTTTTCTTAGATATGTTCATGCCAGAAACATTGCGATGTGATTGTGATTTTTCCACACAACATTCGAGCAGAATACAAACATTTTCATAATTCCACTAACAATTTATTGTATTTCAGTATTCGCACCTATAGACATACATACATATATACACATAAGTAGGTATATACACTATATGGCGGGTTTGCATCTTAGCCCTTCGACTTTTAGCTAGGCGTCAAAGCAATTAAGTAACAGCTGAGAAAATTTTAAGTTCACAAGCAGGTTACAATTACCATAATTGTTTTTGCTATAAATCGGGTATTTGTAGTTGTAAACGTTTAAAATAGTTCTTTAATTAAAAAATACATAGTTAGACCTGTTTTTCCAATACTTTTAAAGATGCCATTGAAAACACATTATACCTATTACTTATAACAAGAACTACTGATAACTACCGCTTTTCCTTGGGTGTATTTTTTACGTAGCGGTTCCCAAACCCAGCGCACTACCCTGGGGAGGGATGTTTTGCCTTCTTATTTTAGCTCATCTTTTTCCTGGCTTCCCAAAGGATACTTGGTCTAAGACCGCAAGTTGTGAGCTTGAGCCATATGTAAAAGAACCGCTTCTGATCGCTCCCAACTGAATGGCGATCAGGAAACATTCCTCATTTGTGTGAACTTTTACACATGGCTTCAACTTTCTAAGTCCTTTAACCCGGCTATAACCGCGTAAGCGCTATATACGCCAATAAAAACCGTAAACGTTAAAATACTGCTTCTGATCAAGCTTTGGTGTGAAGGCTTTCTCCGATTAAATTAAAAACGAATGCATACATATTATTACCCTTGCAACATATTGTTACAGAGTATAATAGTTTAAGTAACCTAACGGTTGTATGTACCACCTAAAACCAAGCGAGATAGATATAGTGTTATATATTTATAAATGATATCGAGACGAATTGAAATTCCGTGCAAGCTGTAACTTGAGAAAAAAATTAGATATCTTGCTGAAACAGGGTTTGCGCCTTCCTTCTTCTTCTTAATTGGCGTAGACACCGCTTACGCGATTAAAGCCGAGTTAAATACAGCGCACCAGTCGTTTCCTCTTTCGCTTTGGCGCCAATGGGATACACCAAGCGCAGCCAGATCCTTCTCCACCTGGTCCTTCCAACGGAGCGGAGGTCTTCCTCTTCCTCTGCTTCCCCCGGCGGGTAGAGTGTCGAATACTTTCAGAGCTGGAGTGTTTTTGTCCATTCGGAAAACATTACCTAGCCAGCGTAGCCGCTGTCTTTTAATTCACTAAACTATGTCATTGTCGTCATATATCTCATACAGCTCATCGTTCCATCGAATGCGATATTTGCCGTGGCATCGTCCAAGCCTCAGCACCATATAGCAGGACGGGAATTATGAGTGACTTATAGAATTTGGTTTTTGTTCGACGAGAGAGGACTTTACTTTTCAATTGCCCACTCAGTCCGAGGTAGCACCTGCAAGAGTTATCCTGCGTCGGATTTCCAGGCTGACATTGCTGGTGGTGTTTACACTGCTTCCCAAAAATACGAAATCATCTACAACTTCAAAGTTGCGACCGTCAACAATGACGTGAGTGCCAAGTCTCGACGACTGTTTGTTTTATGACAGGAGATATTTCGTCTTGCCCTCGTTCACTGGCAGACCCATCTGCTTTGCTTCCTTATCCAGTCTGGAGAAAGCAGAACTAACGGCGCGTGTATTGAGGCCGATGATATCAATATCGGCGGCATACGCCAGCAGCTGCACACTCGTATAGAAGATGGTACCTTCTCTATTTAGTTGTGCACCTCGAATTGTTTTCTCCAGCAGCAGGTTGAAGAAGTCGCACGATAGGGAGTCGCTTTGTCGGAACTTCGTTTGGTATCGAACGGCTCGGAGAGGTCCTTCCCGATGCTGATGGAGCTTTTGGTGTTGCTCAACGTCAGTTTCCACAGCCGTAGTAGTTTTGTGAGGATACCACATACAGACATCGCGGCATAGAGGCAGCTCCTTTTCGTGCTGTCGAAAGCAGCTTTGAAATCGACAAGGAGGTGGTGTGTGTCGATTCTCCTTTCACGGGTCTTTTCCATGATTTGGCGCATGGTGAATATCTGGTCGGTTGTTGATTTTCCAGGTCTAAAGCCACACTGATAAGGCCCAATTAGTTTGTTGACACACTTTCACACAATACGCTCGATATAACCTTATACGCAATGTTAAGGAGGCTTATCCCACGGTAGTTGGCGCAGATTGTGGGGTCTCCCTTTTTGTGGATTGGGTAGAGCACACCTGAATTCCAATCGTTGGGCATACTTTCGTCCGACCGTCCGACACGCTCCTTATCAGTTCTTCACCGCCTTGTTTTGATAGCTTGGCCGGTAATCCAACGGTTCCCTCTGCTTTGTTGTTCTTCAGACGGGTAATTGCTATTCGAACTTCTTCATGGTCGGGCAATGGAACGTCTGCTCCATCGTCTTCAATTGGGAAATCGGGTTCACCTTATCCTAGCGTTGTGCGTTCACTACCATTCAGCAGGCTGGAGAAGTGTTCCCTTCATAATTTAAGTAAGTCTAGGCATCGGCCACTAGATCACCTTGAAACCTTCAGTTAGCCGCCGCATCTTTTCGTAGAATTTTCGAGCATTACCCCTGCCGGCCAACTTATCATGCTCTTCATACTCACGCATTTCGGCCTCTTTCTTTTTCTGTCTGCAAATGTGTCTCGCTTCACTCTTCAACCCTCAGTATCTATTCCATCCCGCACGTGTTGTGATCGATTGTAACGTTGCGAGGTAGGCAGCCTGTTTTCTCTCCGCTGCAACACGGAACTTTTCGTCGTACCAGCTGTTCTTCTGCATTTTTCGAAAACCAGTGGTTTCGGTCGCAGCTGTACGTAAAGAGCTTGAAATCCATCCCTCAGTTCCCTTATACCGAGTTGTTGACGAGTGCTCTCAGAAAGCAGGAGTGCAAATCGAGTAAAAAATCGTTCGGCTATCTGTTGTGATTGCAGCTTCTCGACGTCGAACCTTCCTTGTGTTTGTTGGCGAGCGTTTTTTGCTGCACAGCGACGGGTTCGAATCTTGGCTGCAACAATATAGTGGTCCGAGTCGTTGTTAGGACCTCGGAGCGCACGCACATCTAAAACACTGGAGACGTGTCTTCCGTCTATCACAATATGATCGATCTGGTGGTTTTTCAATCCGGAGACAGCCAAGTAGCTTGATGAATCTTCTTATGCTGGAATCTACTACTATAGATAACCATATTTCGGACCCCGGCAAAATCGATCAGCCTTAACCCATTTGGGGATGTTTCCTCGTTTTCCTAGCGTTAAAGTCGCCAAGCACTATTTTGACATCGTGGCGGGGCAGCTCTCGTAGGTGTGCTCCAAGCGCTCATAGAAGGCATCTTTGATCACATCGTCCTTCTCTTCAGCGATATGTTGAAGAACCTCGCTTTGATGCGAATTGTGGCTAGATGTTCATTCACCGCAGTGAATGATAGTACTCGGCGACGGAGTCTCTCTCCCACCACGAATCCCACACCAAACTTACGCTCCTTTATATGGCCACAGTAGTAAATGCCACAAGGACCTACTCGTTTCTGTCCTTGTCCCGTCCATCGCATTTCTTGGACGGCGGTGATGTCAGCCCTCACTCTAACGAGGGCATCAACCAGCTTCTTTAGTAAAAAAAAGAAATTACGAGTTCGTAAATTGGCGTAATTGGATCACTGCCACGCCGACAAAACACAACTAATCGAAAAAGTTTAATTTGCTATAACCGAATTCAGATAACGAACTGTAATTTAGCACATAAAATCACAGTAGATACGGGCATCTGTGCGATAAAAATTTAAAAAAAGTGAACACATCTCCTTGACCATTTAAACTACGATATCTTAATTCGCTTCACACAATTCCTATAGAAACTCAAAGAATAAGACTTAGCAGAAATAATGTCAATCTTACAAAAAAAAAAAAACTGTACCGAATGTTAAGACCTCAGCTCCTACAGTTTAGTTGACTCTTTACCACAAAAATTGTTATATGTGTGAGATACATAATTGAAATTCAGAGATAACCTTTTCCTGACAATGGTATCTCTGTGTGTCAAAAATTGATTGAATCCAGTCAATGCTTCCCTTATCTCCCATATATTTACATAACTCTACGATTTTCGAAATTTCAGGTAGCTTCATATCGCATATGGCGGCTAATATGCGAGTTATCTGAATTAAAATGAGAGCGTGTTTTGTTGATGACAGCGTATCTTTGTGCTTAAAATGGATAAAATTGGGTGAAAATTTGACACAGCCCCCATGTAATAAACATACATATAACATCCGGGAGACTTTACTCCATATTATTGGTGATGGTTGTGAGGTACCTTAATAAATCTCAGGGAACATTTTGTTAATATGTGGTATATTCATGATGTGATGTACTACGTATGTATGTATAATGATTTTTGTGTTTCTTGCAAACCTTTTGTCGAATATATCGGTCAGTTTATGAGTAATAAATACATATATAGATACATATATACATATATAGTTGCTTATATTCTGAGTTTTGCAACTTAAGGGGTTAGGGCAGTCAAAATTTTCAATTTTTTTTTGTGCATTTTCGTTAAGTGTAATATCTTAAAAATATTATCTGAAAACGTCACGTTGATCCGATAATTAGTTTTTGAGTTATTCGGCAAATAACAAAGAGAGCTCGGGCACTTCAAAGCGCTAGTGTGAAGCTTTAAACCCGAAATTTATACAGTTTTTAGAATACATAATAAACTCGGGGCTGATCGAAGGATTTTTTTTTTCAAAAATTTCGATTTTTTATGACCATTTAACTGCTGATTTCTTTCCAAAAATTTCGAAAAAATTTCCTGAGGCCGCCATTTTTTTAATTTTTGAAAAAAAGCCCCTTCGATCAGGCCCGAGTTTATCTATTTCTAAAACTAATTTTTTTTGTCCGATTGATTTTAAATGAATCTCCAAGGACTTATGGTTGTCACCGCAAGTACCCTTTTTTTTGAACTGCGTCAACACAAACACCTATAACTTTTGTAAAATAATACGTTTTAATAGCAAAAAAATACTGAAAATTCTAATTTTTTCGTGCTTCTGACTACCCCTAACCCCTTAAGGTATTTCACTGGCTTTGACAAGTTGCAGGAGAATAAAATGATCGGTTGCACCCTAACTTAGCTCTATCTTACTTGTTTAATATAAGGTTTTACCTGCGCCTGAAACAATTATTTGAGGTTTGATTCTTGCGAGTTGCAAGAGTATAGAATGTTCGGTTACACAAAAAAAATTTATCCAACAGTTTTTGGACTGTTTAAGCCCTTGTCAAAGATAGTTACTAGTAAAGAAAAATACGCCACATGAATATTTTATAGCTCTTCTTTCATTAAAGGGAAAACGCAAGCTAGGCGGCTAGAAATGGGACTAGTGGTCCTGATACTGATGCTGTTACATGCACTCTCGCACAATTTTAGTTATGTTGCGTTAATTTTGAAGTCCTCGAGTCAGACCATCATCTAAGCACTGTTTCCAATGATTAAGAACTAAACATTGCACACAAATCTTTTAGAACCATTTAATTAATACAAATAGAAGCCAGATGTATGGTTTGCACACGAGTTAACGCAAAGAAAACTGTTATAGCGAAAACGCTATAAGCTGCTCCCTTACGGCAAACTCTTAATTTGGACCTGTACTGTCTACTATTAGACCGACTGAACGAAGAAGTCGCGCAGAAGAGGCCAGCTTTGGACATTAGGAGTGGAATTGTATTCCATCTTGGCCACACCATATCCACAATGACTAGCCAAAAGATCAAGGCTCGATTCCTAAACTTAGTTTCTCGCAGTAAATACACCAATCAAAATTTTGATATAAAAATTAAAACATTATAATTTTGACCAATTTTTGCCCAGTTTGCTAACCTGTAGCTAACCTGTAGCAAATTTTCGCCAGTGGTGAAACATATTTCTACAATTTCAATATACATATGTATTATATGATAGTTCAGATCATTTTGTCTAAAATGATGTAGATGAGTTGATTAGTATTTTTTGTTCTTTCGTTATGTAAAAAATAGAATGTTTACTATATGTATAGTCTTGCCTTCGAATGAAGCAACATTTCTGGAGAAGAAAACGCTATACATTTTTAGTTTGTCTCCCATATCTGTCAACAAATAATAATAAATAGATTGTCTGGAAAAATGCGTCAGTATACAACTTAAACACAAAGCAACCTGAGCAAAGGTATGTAATTCACAGCCACAATGTTTTATTAAAGGCATAATTTGTCAAAATCCTATTGTAGAACTCGCAGCCAGTAGCGAAGATCACATTCTTCTTCAAAGACGTCACATGACCCAGACTCCCGTTGTTAATTTTCCTTCAACAAAATGTCAATTATTAGTATTTACAACTGATGGACATGGCCGCCCAAACAACATATTTATTTACTTCTGTGTAGTATATGTAGGTAATCGCTCAAATGTCTACAATCAATCAAGCGACTGTCAACACAAATCATTAATTGCTTATTTAACCTCAAAGAAAATAAATGAAATATTATGGAAAGTCAATGAAAACATAACTAGAGGTAAACAAAATATTGAATAGAAACCATGTTAGCAAGCGAATAAGGTTAATTAATTTCGAAGCTGACGGAAACTTTATGGAACTCTTTTGTTTTGCTGCCGTTAACGTATAATTGATAAAGCAAATAACTAATAGCAGAGTTGTAATCATATTGTATTAGTTGAAATTAACTTAAGCAGCTCATAAATAATTAGGCTAGCTAATTTAGCTTTGTTGAGCGTCATTTGTACACTAAATTTGCAGTGATGGACAATTATTAGATAGCGGTATTACATAGTAAATTTTAATAGGTGGTAACCCTGATATGTTGTGCACACATTTTGCAACGTTTTGACAATTTTATTTTTACGACAGATGGCAAACATCTAAATAGCAACTCAATAAAACATATCTTAATTAACGACCTCTAGAAATAGTTTTAGAAAAACTTGTAAATCTTCCTACTTATTACAATTTTGTCTAGTTATACTATATTTCGGAATGGTGACTTTCTTTCGACTACCAGATTTTTTTCTGTAAAGCTTTCAAAAATTAATGAGTAAGGAAAACCTAAGTTCGGGTTTACTCGATCTTATGCAACTCGCAAGGATTAAAGCGGGGGAAGTATATTGAGGTTTGTTAATTTTATGGGGTCTAGGACGAGTTTTCATGATTTTGTTCATTTTAAGCACAAATATTGGGTAGTCGAAAAAGTCTTTTCGTATTTCAAATTAAACTCCAACTTATTTTTGTTATATTTATTCTGCCGGAGATATTATGCCATCAGTGTAAAACTTTCCTGGTTTCTCGGGGAAAAGTTCGACAAGTAATTTTCGCAGGCTTCTCTTGAAGCCAACTTTACTCCGTTCTGCATTGTCCGAAACAAATGGTAGTCGGATGGTGCAAGGTCGGGGCTATACGGTGGATGCATCAAAACTTTCCAGCCAAGCTCTCCTAGCTTTCCGAGTCATTAATAATGTGTGTGGTCTGACGTTGTCCTGATGGAAGACGAAGCCCTTTCTGTTTATCGGTTCTGGCAGTTTTTTCGATTGCTTGCTTCAATCTCATCAATTGTTGACAGTAAAATATAGAATCAATCGTACTACCAGGCTCGCACAGCTCATAGTGGATGATACCTTTCCAATCCCACCAAACACTCCGCATAACGTTTCAAAGCGTCAATCCTGGATTTGCGACCATTTGCTGAGCTTCATGTTTGGTGCATGATCTTTCTAGCATATCATTGTCGTATTTGATCCACTTTTCGTCGCCTGTTAATATTCGCTTCAGAAATGGTTCGATTTAATTTCGTTTCAGCAAAGAATCGCAGATATTACTTGTAATTCGATCCATTAAATTTTTCGCTGACAATTCATGTGGTACCCAAACATCGAGCTTATTTTTGTTTCTTTAAATGGTTCAAAACCGTTTGATGATGATTGTTAAGTTCCTTAGCGATGACATGGTTACTTAAGTGACGATCCTAGTTAACTTTTTCCATAATTTCATCGACTTTTTCAACGATAGGTCGACCAGAGCGAGGTGCAAATTTCCAGAGCGGAAGCGAGCGAACCACTTTTGTGCTACTTGAACTGATACAGCATCGTTTGCGTAAATTTCAGAAATTTTATTCGTGGCTTGCGTGGCATTCTTGCTTTTGTAATACAAAAATTTCAAAATATAGTGAATTTTTTCATTATTTTCACAAATTTTTGAACAGCCGTAACTTTATTTCAACTTTTCCGAATTTTTTTTTGGCTAAATGAAGGTGTGACACAACGTGATTGGTAGCATTGAAGATATATGTATGTAACGACATTTAATGACAAAATACTTTTCGACTACAAAGACTTTTTCGACTACCCAATATGTATCGTTATAAGAAAAACACGCACTTTTGTTAAGATAACTCACATATTGGCCGATGTGTGCGGTATAAAGTCGCCGGGAAATTCAAAAATCTTCATATTAGGTATATTGTGATAAGGGAAGCATTGATCCGATTCAATCCCTTTGTAGCACACAGACTTACTACAACAAGGAAAAGATTTTTTCTAAATCCCATTTACATATCTCACGCATTGTCCGATATTATGGTTAAAAAGTCAATTATATGCACTGGATCCATATATTCAGTACCTAGAAAATATGTACGTTGAACTTATTAGAGGACGTAGCCGCGCACAACTTTTTTAAAATTGTTTGCCCATAGATGACCCTTGCTACTGCGACTAGTTAGAGTTCTATATGTTAATTCAGTGCTTAGTTATACCACTTTATACGCTTTCTTTTAATGGCGTTTTGTGGGCGTGGCAGTGGTTCGATTATACACAACTACGAACTACTGATTTTTGAATAAGAAACGCGCATACCAAGTTTCATCAAAATATCTTAATTTTTACTCAATTTACAGCTTGCACGGACGGACGGACAGACAAACAGTCATCCAGATTCCATTCGGGCAGCTTGAGATTCGTTTTTTGACCGCCTCTATGCCATAGTTAAGGCAAAAGGTGATCATATCGAGCAAAGGTGAATTGATCCTGAATTAATGATTATTTTCACACGTTTTGTACTTTAAAATAAATTTAAAAAAATTCCAAACCGAATTTATGGCTTTTTTAATTGGTTACACTTCGAGTGCCGGGCAACCGTTAGGTGAACAAAACTATTATGCTTTGAAGCAACATGTTGCAAAAGTATAAAAAATATGTCACATATTTTGTAACATTCACTCATTTTAATTCATCGACAAGTTATAACAATATTCTCAATATATTTATATATCTAAAAGATTTTGACTCACACTTTTTTTCTAATTATTTTCTCACATGAAGTTTCTCCTTAAAAGGGTCTTGAATGGAAAGTTCATCAGCAATACCCAAGCGGCTTCTCTTTTCTTCAATTATAATACTAAGCAGCCTAAGGTTTTTTTATAAGAATCTTTAATATGAAGGTCATCGGCCATGCAGTTGGGTATAAAAATTTTTCAAAGTTATTCTTTAGGAGCTGTAAACGCTCGATGTGGAAGTCAGCCACTCATAAGGTACTCCAGAGATTCCCCTTAGCTGTTTTAAGACCAAAAAAATTAATCAGTCGCGCTTAGAAGAACATTGGACCGGTTAATATTTAGAGAGAAGAGGCATCTGAGATAAAAAATCTAAGGCCTAAGACGATACTTTTCACCTCTACTGTATTTGAGAGTAACTCTATCAGAGTAGCTGCCCAAAGCAGAAGTTAGTGAACTTAGTACCAGGCTATTCAATGTCGCCACAAACATCAAATGAAGCCACAATGTATAGTATATTCTTTAGATACAAATGCACAGAGATTTAAATAAATTTTAATTAATAAATGACGTTAACAAGCTGTCAAAAGTTAGAATTAATGACACAACATTCAAGTGGTAAGCATTAGAGAGCAAAGAGTAAGTAAACTGCCACAAGCAGACAAGAGGCATTTCTGAACTGATGACTTTGGTAGTTACAAACGCCACTGTAAACCACAGATTATAATGAAACACTGGAAATGCAATGCAATAGAAAGACAACATATGAGATGTGAAGACAACACGCAATGCTGCAACATATACATGCATGAGCAACAAAGAAATTATTAAAATGATATTTTCAGTGGTAAAAAAAGAAAAGGCTGAAAGACTACAGACAAGTTTCGAAAAAAAGGACCGAACGCATTCCAATAATACATCATAAATTACCTTTGTGGCTCGGCCACTTAACAACACGCCACCAAAAGAAAAAGTAGAAAGACAGCCTAAAAGCTGTAATAATCATTGTTGACCACCACGGGTCATCGCTGTTGCCACACAGATACAATTACATAAGTGTACTCCACTTGTTCGCTACCGATTACAATCAATCTTCTAAGATTTGAATAGTCAACCGGGACCGGACAGTTCCTCTTAGCTAACCGTTCCACCCGTCGCAACACATGGCTACTGAATCGCTCGACGTTCCAATACTGTGGCAATTTGCCTTGTGGTACATTTGCAGCAGCTTTACAAATGATCTGCTCGGGATGTGATTGTGCGCTCACAGCGGTAGTGGTTGCAAGTACCACTTACCAAGTCATGGTAAAAGCCTAGAAATGTGCTGCAAGTGTCATGTCATAGCTCCAGCGCAGTAAAAATAAAACAAATAAGGTATGAAAGTAGCTGAGAATTTAGTGCTGAAGAAACTTAGAATCTTCATATTCTCGAAGGAGTTCAGAGTTGTCCTGTAGTTTATCGCAATATCAGTTTAGAGTTTCCCACTACACTCACAAACACTTTCCACTTATGCTTAAGACACTAAGCTCACTAAACTAGTAATCCCAGTTGTGAGATACATGGATGGAGATTAAAATTATTTATACATTTGAGATGAGCGTCGATTGGAGACCCACGCAGTTTCGCGCATAAATACGATATGATAAATGATCTTCGTTGTGGAATGTGAGTCGACTTTCATTTATTCGATAACAAAAATAATAAAAACTCCAATAATACTACAATATTTTCTTATTATAATAACATACAAATACAATATACAAAACTCTTTATATGAAGTAATTAGTTTTATAAATGAAAGACCCTTCCGATCACATACACCAGACGCAACTTTAGACTATACAATAAAAGTTCTCAAGAACTTGATTGCAGCTAAAAAGCTTCTCCAATTTTCGGAACTGGCATACCTGATACTTGTTTATCCTACAACCATAAACTTTATACTTTGTAGTAATCAGAAAACTTCAAGTACTAAAGAATAAACAACTTTTAGAATCAGCTTAATTATATTCCAAGCGAGATATGTTTAAAATTTCTACATCCACAAACTCTACTTTTCATTAGGGGATAATCACGCTAGTTCTTTCGGAAACTCTATGATATAGGAAAACAAAAGTATTTTCTTCATTTTAAGATCATAGATTATTATCTTAAATAACTATATACTATTATTAATAACTATTATAAATATACAGTTGAACTTCCATTAGTAGAGTTCAATAACTCGAAGTTCTCCATAACTCGAATTCCTGGTTTGACAAAAGCGTTTAGAGTTCAAATTCCATACAAATTTCCTTCCAAACTCAAACTTCTTAGGGTCAAAGTTTTCCATAACTTTAAATTTTGAATTGACAATAAAAGTCAAATTTCATGTTTTATGTACATAAGCAAAAAAAAACTTTATGGGATATAAATAAATAAAAATGTGGGTCTATATTTTACAAAATTCGACAATCTCAGCCCAGAGTTCTACAAGTGTATGGTATGGTATATAGTATGTTTTTGTCCGGGTCAAATGTGATAATAATTTTTGCATATGTTTAAGTTAGCCATCTCGAAAAAAGCAAATGTTTTTTTGATTTGTTCGCCAGTCACGAAAAAAATCGTTAGTGTATATACCAATGACGCGACGGAAGAGTTTCAAAGAATTTGTAATGCGCCTATCTTAGCTACCAATTTGAATTCTTAGAATAGCTGCTTGTAGTATAGAGTATTTGAGCATCTGAACCAATGCTAATCATAGCCGTCTTGCTTGACTTACTGAGGAAAATGTCTCAAAGACAAGATGCACTTGATTCACTTGGGTCCAAAAAGTGGTTACTGATGAGTACTTGTATCCAAAAACATCTTCTAGACTTCTTTTTAACTTGTAACTGTAGTTAGAAGTTTTCGAAGAGTTCGTCATTATCGGAAAAGTTAATAGCATTGTTTTCTAGATATTCCACCAATAGTCATTATCGGAAAAGTTATGTCCAGATAACATTACTTTCTAGATGTTCCACCAGAATGGGTAATACTTTATTATAAAAAGCTTTTTTATGTCAGAAATCAAAGATTCTATATTATGTGCAGGGAATAAAAGTCCCTATGTTAATCAAAACTTGGATCGATTGAAATTACTGATACACTTTGAAAAACAAAAATTTTACTATTAACTGGTTAAAGCTCAGGAAACCTGAAAATGCATTAAAAAAGTGGATTTAAATCTTAGTTATTTATTTTTATTTAGTGTTAACAATTTCTGAGTATAAGAGATTGTTTGCAGTAGAAATTTATTTGTGCAAGAAATCCAGAACCATTACAGCTGAGAAAATCAGCAAACGAACGTTGCAATTATGCAAACGATGGACGTGTGTCTGTAGAGAGAAGAAAATAACACACACTTACCCGTACACACAGAAGTGGTGCTACAAACTATTTACCTACAACAATGTTGCTGTTTTAAGATACAAAGACGCAGATTGCACCTACAAGCGGATACAAGTTTAATGCAAACACACACACACATAGGCCCATAAATACAAATACAAATAAGCAAATATACTACAAACATATATACACAGCCATGCGCGTATATAAACTTAAAGCTACAATTAACATTTCACAGGTAAGCAATTGGATCAGATGTATACATATACATATGTATGTACTTGTGTGTGCGCGTGAACATAGCCAGCTTTATTATATGCTTGCTTATGGCAAGAAAGTTGTGCGAAAATTAAAAGCTGCCTACAATGCAAACCATCCATAAAGTATAGACCGAGGCAGAAGCAGCGTAGAAAAGCAAAAATAATATGTAATTACAACTCGCATCGACAATGGCGGTGTAGCTATAATAACTACATAGGAAGAAAATCCACATAGGAAGAAAAAGAAAAACTACATAGGAAGAAAAAAAAAAAAAAATGTCGTTCGAGGTAAAATAGCCGGTTGGGTGGAAAATTTTTAATTTGAAGTCTGCAAAGAAAAATCTAAAAACTGACAGCCGTGTAACATAACTTAACAAGACCTAATTAGGCTAAATTCTAAATGTTCGACTGGAACAACTTGAAGGAACACACTAATAATCGTATAAGTAGTTACATACATACTTGACATACCAACAAAATGATACAGCGAAATCTGAGGCTACTACCAAAAATAAACAACACAGAAAAAATCAAACAATAAAAATAAATGAAAAATTCAACGCAAATTAAAATGCGAGCAGCACAAGGTGAATACGAAAATGAGCTGGCACAAAAAATAACAACAACCTGCCATTTTCAGAGCAAATTAATACATGACGCGCAGCTCCGTCATAACAACACAGCCAAATCGAAGTCGTTGACTTCCCTTGCCCTACACGCTGGCGCACGCTGCCACAACTTGGGTAATTATTTTCATTTGATTTATGCTAACCAAATTGGCGGCCATGGCCAAGACGCCTATGAACAATGGTCGCTGTCTAGGCGAGAGTTAAACAGGCGAGCATAGTAAAAGTTACATCGGGCAGACAGCAGGCAGTCACATATATGCTTGCAACAGGCGCAACAGTGGACACGAGTGGGCACGATAGTGGTAGCAACAGCAGCCGCAATGCTGGCAAGCGAAATCATCATCAGCGCCGATACGTCTTCATCGCAGCAAAAGCCGTCATCCGAGCTCAGTTGGGAGTTATAACGAGCACTCTGTGGCGCATGCAACACGCCGAAACTAGTTGCTAGCGCAATGCTTGCGAAACGGCAAGTGACGCTTTGTTGTTGTTTTTAGTTTTACCTGTTGTTGGCATCGGTTTGATCTCAGCACATGTTGAGGTTATGTGTTTGTTTAGTATAAATACTTTTGGACCACATGTGTCGGTGGAGCACCGTATAGCTGCAATGTGCAAGGCAAGAAATAACAAGCGAGAATTAAGGATTTGCTACATTTTTTACCAATGCTGATTAAGTTGAACTGTGAGACGTTTATAATAGAAATTGTTATTGAAGCTTTGGTAATTTTCGAGGAAAAGATGGTGCTGAAAGCCTTGGTAGAGAAATACTCAGTAAACGTTGAAACTCCCTCAAAAATGTGACTTGCTTATTGGTTTCTTGCTGTGAATAACCTTCCAGATCTCTATTTAATCATCCAATAAATCAAATTTTAGTTTCCAAGGGGAAAGCTTGAGTTTTATTTGCGACGTGCCGTGCCCTTTGTTTCGATAACACATGTAGCTTTGATCTCAATCTATGTATTTGTATAAATTGTCTTAAAGTTTCAGCCCCTTTGAGATTTCCAAGAATCGTTTCCGACCAACGCTTCATCCTTTCAAACCAACACTCTATAAAACGACGCTTTAGGGCTCTGAGAATTTGAATTTCGTTACCAATATTATATTAAGTTATAAGCATATTCTAGGTGAGAGTTTTTCAAAACATAAATATTTGGAGGAATAATAGTGATAATGTGGTATACGTGGAAGAGGCTAGAAAATTTACTATGAGATATGACAGACTTAAAATCTGAAACTAAACTGAACACCATTCGCTTGGTATTCCCAGAGTGGGACTTATTTAAAATAAAGTTTTGACTTCGTCGAGTTTTAACCGAGCGCAGTGTCATAATAGCAATAGTCGTTAAATATTTGGCCTTAGAATTAGGCATCACATCCCAGCAATAGTTGGTACCGCTTGGCATTTTACGGCGTTTGGCCTTAGAAATGGATGTGTAAAATACTTGGTCGGCAGTAAAACTCATGCGTTCTTATTCGACGAAACCTTTAATTAAGGAGTAAGGCTTGACTGTAAAGTTTAGAACTGATGTAAGATATAATATATATGAAAGACATATACAAAATTCCGGTAAAGCGCCTAATAGGTGATAAATAATAAAGCCAACGCTATGAATTGCCTTTTTGCTCATGGTAAAGTCTGTCTAATTCCAGTTAGAAAACCGATCATGCCGATTATAGATTTTTTTTTTCAGACATACTATATTTAGTTATTGGAAAAGAGCAGTTTTTGTGGAATATTTTTGACGTGACAGTTCCTTGGCCCATATAAACATAGATTCGTTTCTCTTACATAGAACCGTTCATTTTCGGAATGATTCATACAAGTACTGCTCCACAAGATCCATTGTTTCTAATTGTGGACCACTGTCACCAACACCATATAAAAACCCAGTTCATAGAACTAAGTAGTAAAATAAACTTACTGCCAACAAAACACGCCAAATTCAAATCAAATAGACAAACAGACAGATTGGCAGAACGCGACAGATAAACAATGAGGCGAACAAACGGAGCAATTGTGCTTGCAGAAACCAGCCGAGCACGCGCAATTGCGGCAACACTAACAACGCAACAACAGCAATAACACGTCAAAGAGCAACTAGTTGAAAGACACATAAAAATCGCTACAAATGCCACAATAACAGCAGTAACAGAGTCAACAAAATCAAGCGCAGCAGAGCAATGAAGATCGATTGGGGCAGGCAACAGTTACAGCAACAAACTGCCTTTAGCCTGTAGTTATAAACTGCGTGAGAAACACACCTGCTCTGCGGACAGACAGACAGACTGCCAGCTAGACGGCTCAAGTCTGCAACAAAGTGGAGAGCTCGCTTGCGTCTTCCGAGCTATGAAAGAATGCCAGAATGGTTGAGTTGAGCGAGCTCCGCGCGCTGGCGCATTGATGATTGACCAGCGCGATACGATATGCGTATCCGTGTCCGCCGGCAAGTCCCAGCGCGCCAGTCGCTTGTTTGACAGCCAGACTGAGCACTCTGAGCGTACAATAAATACACAGTGTCCATATCTTGCCGGTGCATCTCAGCGTTACGATTGTTTTCGTTGTTGTAACGTTTTGAGATAGATGCTGTTATTGCGCTTAGTGTTGCCCCTATCCGTCTAGTTGTTGTATTGCTCCTTCAGTAACTTCGCTTGCCGTGCGCTGTTACTGTCCGCAGTTATGCCCCCTCCGGCTATGTTTACACACGCACGCCGCGCTGCTTGTTGTTATTGCTATGCGTTCCGCTGTGTCTCGCGCGCCACTTGACGACTATGGCATGCCAAGCGATATCGTCAAACAAGCAATTCCTTTCCTCATGCAGCAATTCAGCATGTCCGCAACGTGTTTTGTGTTTTTGCCACTTCGACCGCAGCCGTTGCGCGCTGCCGGCATTGGCATTGGCATATTTTTAGCGAAAATCGCCAAGTTATTCCTTGCAATTATTAGCGTGCTTATTTGTTACTATCCCATTGGTTTGGTCGGTGTGGAGCGCAAAAAAGGGAATAATTAAATTAATACTCGCAGACAAAATGAAAATGCCAATAATAAGAATTAATGCAATCAAGTATGGCAGCGACAGCGCAGACATTCTCTAACTGAGCAAATTACTACTTTGGGCATTCGTAAAAATATATAGCAACATCTACAACAACAGCAGTAGTATCAATATTTGATACGTGATATTTTTGCTAGATGAAGGCACAGAACCAGGGCTTTGTGCGCCGCAGGGACAATCAGCGCATATTCGTACGCATTCCATTTTGGACGCTGAAGAATCTTTATGATGTGTTCAACTTAAATTTGGTATTTCTGCCTTGTGGTATAAAAAACGTTATAGGTTTTTTTCTGAACTAAAAGACTTCTGTATTCAATTTAGTAATAAGAATTTATTTTTGCTGTAGTCATATTTTGCGTTGTTATGCTCTTATATGTTGGTCAATTTAATATTCGCATTAATATTAATTAAATTATGCTGCACTTATATTGTTTTTAGATCTATACTTGAAATTTTAATAGTAGATTATTTGTACGAATAAAATGTTTTTTATATTTTCATTATTTTCTGAAAGCCTTTGGCCAACTTCGAAAGTTCGTCATTTATTTCATTTGCTCGCAAGCTACATAGCTTTGTTGTGAAACACAACTGAATTCACGAGCTTCAAAAGCTTAATTTTTCAAAAATCAGCCCCTCAATAGTTTTTCTAGTCACTTTTTTTTATCGGCAATTAAGTTATTGAAAGCTTTCTAAGCGGAATAAAAATTGTTGAAGTTCAAACTTTCCAACTTTCGTTTCCAAGTGACGACATTGGTTGATTTATGATCGTGTTTTTATTATCTTTTGGGTAGAGTTGGGTAGTAAAAATTTATTGTCAAATACTATCTCTACAAGTAGTTCTTTAGTCCTTGCCCAAATTATTTAATTTCAGTAATGACTGTTTGAAAGTAATATCGATTCGAGGGCAACTATTCGGGATACTTTTCTCTGCAAAAAAACCTTCAGTATAATGCAGTATACGGTAGACGTGATGCCGTTAAAAAAGAATAATGAAAACATATATTTTATTTATGACATTATGACCGATTTGGTCTTAGATTTTTATTATTTGGAAGCAAGTTCAAATCTTAATTGGTATATTCGTTATTTTGCTGTAATCAGTGTTTTTTTATTACGACAACAGTCAGCTTCATCCATTTCAGAAATTAGGGGATTGGTAATAAGAATTGAATGTTCTTGACACATACTTATATAAACTGAAGCACGAATTGCTGCACGAATTGCAAGGTTCCTTGGTGCTAAAAAAGAAATATATTTATAATATTTGCTTCCTGGTCCCTATATATTTATATTAATAAATATATTTATCTTCATTTCAAGCGTGAGCAAATAAACCCCGCTCTCTTTTAAATGAAACCCTCTATGGGTCATTGAGGTAAGGTCTTTCAACAAGAGATTATTGACCATGATTTCGGTGTCAGTGATATATATTGTGTTTCTCTGATGTCCGATAAAGAGTCCATCATGTATATCATCGATAATTCTCTTTTAGTATTATTGATTAGTGACCGATTTTGGCACTTGTTGCGGTTTCATTTGAATCTCTGTGATCATATTCAATTGTACTAAACCAAATATCTCTCAATCACATTTGAAAATCCCTCCAAACCATATTTCCTGTCAGTGCTCAAATCCAAACTTTCGTCCTCTACCAATGCATTGCATGACATAATAGTAGACAAATGATATTTGCTGCAGATTACCCTTGCTTAATTTCAACAAGAGAAAATCATTCTCACACCAAGTATAGATTACAGATTAATATGTTGTAACAACAAAATACTAGCACAACCTTTGTCTAATACCACAACTTAACCTCAAAGTTCACATATAAAAAACACATGTTTCCTCTGGCATTTTTATGCCCCCGAAAATTACATAGAACCATAAAGTTGTTGACGTAAAAATTGTAACTCAATACTTTACCTTTTGTATTCACCAAAAAAGCAACAAAAAATAAATGAAATTTAAAATACCTCGAAAAATCAAATCACAACGGGTAGTACAAATTAAATTGGCGTCATAATTCAAGCGAACGATCAACATCTTATTTTCCTGGCCAACAGCATTAAAAAGAAATTGACTGAAGACAAAAATGAAAAAAGCAAAGCGCTAATAAAAGTAGAAGAATTAAGTATAATAAAAAAGAGTTTGAACGCCTACTGCGCGGCCGCGAAGTAGAGAATGCTTAGGTGTAGCATGACTTGAAGAAAGGGTTGGCCTAGAACTGAGCGCTCAGCGCGGGGCGAGTGACAATCACTACCGCATTGTGGATACTGCGGCAGGGACCCGCGGCGCTATTGCACACACACGCGCACAGTTGGAGCTCATTTCAGTTAAAGCGCGAAGTGGAGGCGGAGTGGAAGCTGTAGCCGCGCTTCAGACAACTTTACATTGCTTTAATATTTTGGCAGTGGCGACCGAAACTGTGCGTCGTCACTTGCTTGACACACGAGTCTGTGGCATGTAAATTTTATTTTATATCATTGTTTTTGTTGTTGTTTTGCGTCCTCAACCAAAGTCCGTTGAGTTTTTCATTGCCGCATTTATCATTCATTAGAAAATTAAATGTGAGATAAGAATGGCGCGCCCTAGCAACAAAAATAAAAGTTTCAATAAGAACAACAACAGAAATAAAAGTCATTTCTTTTTTGAACAGAAGTGACATGCTAAGGCACAAGACAGCGCATCCAAATCTTGCAACCGGTCTCACAGTATTGTCCAGCACTCTGCTTCATTGCGCTGCGCTTAGAATTCGTGTTTATTATTATGTAACTATTGCTTTTATAAGCCATTTAGGTTTATCATTAACCCTCGTATCACCCCGGTATTATGAAACAGAATTCATTTTCATCTACAATCGCTGACAATCTTTTGTTTAGCATCACTGTGGCTCCATAAAGATTTATATCCTGCGTTGTCCTTTTTTGCTTTGTGCTCTTTCTTTTGGGGTCACGTGTTTTCATGTAATAGTAAGTATCGTATCTCTACTTGGGTGTCTTTAAACTTATTTTTAAATTGTTTGTAACAAAAATATTTATATTTCGAAATTATTTTATTGCGCTACAATTGCTTATCGTTTCAAGCATCGGACATCTTAGGTAAGTTCTGCTTTCTTTTATGTGTCCTCTTAGTAGTTGCTTATAAGTGAAGTGAAATATCTTTTTATGGAGCAATAAGTCACCGCGTTATTTAAGTGTCATCAAGGCGTTCCAAAGAAATGAATACAAACAGTTTAAAAAAATATTTTAAATCGTTATAAATCCCATCTTGATAGATAAGATATACAATTACCCGTTTTAATACGACTTTTAGTGCGTAAACAAGTTAATCAGTGGTTTATCTAAGAATGCCTCACAAAGCGAGAAATCACATTAAAAATAAATTATGTGAAACTTGTAGCATATATTCATCAAATTTAGCGTATACCCTGAATCGAATTTTTTCAATTGAATACAACTTTTTCGATATTAAAACCTATTTGGTATTTAATTTTTATATTTTCAATTTAATTTATTTATTATAAGTCAAACATTTAAAATGTTTATATTGTTTCAAATAAAAGAATATTCATTTATACAATACAGCTACGACTGAAGACGTTACGTCGATCATCGATCTTCCAAATTTTCGATATCTGTGTCGAATAGTGTTTTGCTACAAAATAGCCACAATTGTCTGCCTTTTCTTGGCAGTGATCATTCTCTAGCATTCCGAAAATGTCCTGGGAGACAGATTTAGAGAATCCTTGTAATAGGTAGCAATACGAAATCCAATTCATACAAGTTTGTTGTCGCTTTTATTATCAGTCGGATATGAGCTCATGAAGCACCTACAATACTAATCTCCAACAATATGTCAAACTTTCCTGTGAAATATCTAGAGCATCAGCTGTTCCAATCCCTCATTCATCCAAAATCATTTCGTGCATTTTTTGATAATTTTCATTAATGGATGAATATTATTTTAGAACTCAAATTTGGGTACAGGCGATGGAAGTAGATCTCTCTAATAAGTTTAATGTACATATTTCCTAAACTATTAAAGCTTCAACAACCAAATTGGCCTATCGCAAATTTTTTAAGAATCGCTACGTTACGTTACTCTCTCGGAAAGCACTCTTCAGAAACTCAGTATAAGGGAACCGTTGGTATTCGCAAAAGGCGCATCGTGTCGCAGTGAAAAGAAAAAAGACTGCCTACCCGCAACGTTACAATCGATCACAACACGTACGGGATAGAATAGATACCGGAAGTTGAAGAGATGCATTTGCAGAATGCGTGAGTACGAAGAGCTTGATAAGCTGGCCGACGGGGTTAATTCTCAAAAATTCTACGAAGAGATGCGGCGACTAACAGAAGGTTTTAAGACCGGAGCATACTTTTGTAAAACTGCCAGAGGTGATCTAGTAACTGATGCCAAAAGCATATTAAGATTAAGGAGGGAACACTTCTCCAGCTTGCTGAATGGTAGTGAAACTATAAGATCTGGAGATGGTGATCCCGATTCCCAAATCGATGACGATGGCGATGGGGTTCCATTGCGCGACCATGAAGAAGTACGAATAGTAATTACTTGTCTGAAGAATAACAAAGCGGCGGGGTCGATGGATTGCCGACCGAGCTATTCAATTACGGCGGCGAACACCTGAGAAGGAGCATACAATAGCTTATTTATAGAATTTGGTCTGACGAAAACATGCCCGACGATTGGAATTTAAGTGTGTTCTGCCCAATCCACAAAACGGGAGACCCCACAATCTGCACCAACTACTGTGGGATTAGCCTCCTCAACAACGCATAAAAGGTTAAATCGAGCGTATTGTGTGAAAGATTAAAGCCCACCATCAACAAGCTGATTGAACCTTAGCAGTGTGGCTACACGCCTAAAAAGGCGACAATTGCCCAGATAATCACCATGCGCCAAATTTTGGAAAATACCCGTAAAAATAGGATTGCCACACACCACCTCTTCGTCTATTTCAAAGCCGCCTTCGACAGCACCAAAAGGAACTGATTCTATGCCGCCATGTCTGAACTTAATATCACCGCAAAGCTAATACGGCTAGCTGTATAAAGTGACGCTGAGCATCATCAAAAGCTCCGTCAGGATTGGGAAGGACCTCTCCGAGCCGTGGTTCCAGACAAGACGACTTCCTATCATGCGACTTCTTCAAATTACTTGTGGACTTTGAGCTGCAGGTCTGAATAAGATTTAGTTGTGCTCTCTCCAGACTGGATAAAGAAGCGAAGCAAATGGGTCTGTAGTTAACGAGAACAAGACGAAATATCTCCTGTCATCAACAAATAGTCGTCGCACTCGACATGTCTTCCACGTCACTGTTGACAGTCATAACTGCGAAGTCGTATAACGAAGTAGAATAACTCTAGCCAAAAAGTGCTACTTTGGACGGAGTAGGCAATTGAGAAGCAAAGTCCTTTTTCGACAAACGAAGACCAAACTCTACAAATCAATCATCATCTCCGTTCTGCTATTTTGACAACATCTGTTGAGTCGGCGTTAGGAGTTTTCGAAAGATTTATGGTCATTTGCGCATTGACAATGCCGAATACCGTCGATGGACATTAACATACAAGTAGTTCAGCGAATTAAAAGACAGCGGCCACGCTGACATGATCATGTCGCCCGAATGGACAAAAACAATTCAGCACTGAAATTATACGATGCAGTACCCGCCGGGGTAAGCAGAGGAAGAAGAAGATTTCCACACTGTTAAAAAGACCAGGTGAAGAAGGACCTCTCTACACTTGGAGTCTCCAATTGGCGTCAAAGAGCGAAAAGGAAAATTGACTGGGACGCTGTTGTAAGCTCAGCTATAACCACGTAGGTGGTGTCTACGCGAATAAAGAAGAAGAAGAAGTCCTAAATGGTCATAAAGAACTGGGCTATAGGCACTTTCTCCTTTAAAAGATGCCGCATATTCGCATTACCCGCAAATATGATGAACGATTTTTTGTGTTGGTAAAAGAAGAAAGAGCGCGAACCTGTGAGTTGTGTAAGAGGTTTACATACATTTAGGGGTTTCGTAATGTAATGACTTTTATTTGGGATATACATGGAATATATGACGACAAACATACGAAACATAAACTCCTCTCAAACAATGTAAATACCTTCAACGTCTTCATGCAAAGCTCGTTAGTTATTAGTAAAATTCGCTATAAAGGGCAGGGTTTACTAAATGAAGCTGGTATGCTTTGACTGCGAAGAACTGCTTCAAACTTTTATTGCTCGATCTCAATTCGTTCTACTTCTACACATCTGTATGTGCGTCACTAATTTGATATATGCTAATTATCAAACTGACTGTGATTTATGGAGAGGGCTCTGCGTCTGTATTCAAATGTGAAAGTAATGTTCATAACCCATTGGACTCGCTTTAGAATAGCAACAGCACCTTATTAGTAATGCTTTATTTTTAATTAATTTAAGACAGTGCATTTTAACACACGACCGAGCGCATTTCTACATATGGCAGCTATACATATCTACAGCGAAGTCAGTTTGCCTCCTCCAGTTAACATATCTCAATGCCATGCTTCAGCGACCGTGTCAAATGTCACATATCATAATAATTTTAAGGCGAGTGAAGAAAATTAAGTAATTTTTGACACCCAAAAATTCCCGTTCATGTGTTAGCCCGGCATGCCATTGCTTAAAAAAGGGGCGAATTGTTGTTCAGCTTCAATGCAGCCACATTTGGTTGCACCTTCGTATGCCGTCAAAACAGACGAGACATCCGCCTTTAGTCCCCTTTCTGATTCCGTCTAGAGCGCGCTTTATCAATGTGTCTTCACCCCTTTTTTCTTATATAGCTTACATATATGTATATGTGTCTGTGTATAGGTTGCAATGCATCTCTGCGCGGCTGGCGTGTTTGTAGCTGCCACTAATGAGGTGTGGCAAATTCGTTCTATCACCTAGACACCTATCAAATGAAGTCTATTGAACGCCGAATTAAGGGAATGTAGAATAAGCAGCGGTATCTGCGTGTTTGCTGTCAATAAAGGCTTATATTTTATGACTGCATTTCCGTTACGCATCTCTTGGGCTGCATACATAAATATGTATGCATTTGTAATAAATACCTATTGAACATATATTGCATGATCGTAGCATATAAAAAAATATAAAAAATAGCGTCTAGCCACACTATTTTCAATCACTTTTCAAATATTCTAATTAGTGGCAGTTCAACTAAGCGGCAATACTGATGTCGTGCTAATTTTAAATAATGTAGTGTTTCAAAATAAGGAACTAATCCCAATTTTTTAGAGATTATTTTTAAACGCAATAATGCGTATAAATGGGAAAATTTGAAACAGTTTCAAAACTGTTTTTTTTTTTTTGTTTTAATAAGTATCATCATAAATATAATAAGACCCAGGATCTAAGGCCCCTGTCACAAAGATTCCAGAGAGCGATTTATTTCCGGTATAGAAAAAAATAACAAGTATTTACCAGATGAATAGCCTACGTGTTATAGCGGTGCGATCAGTCGAATGACGCTTCCCTCTCTATCTCATCTTTATCGACTTCCAAGAGGCATTCAATACACTTCAGAATCATATTATCTGGAATGCATTCGATAATAAAGTGGTCCCCTTAAAATTAATTGATTTAATAAGACGGTCTACTCTGATGTGGGTTATCGTACTTTTGTAAGAAAAAGAGCTCTTTTTTATAGACTTGTCTAGCTCCAGAACTAACCATATCCCCAAATTTAAGTTTTTATTATTAAAAAAAAACACCGAACAGTTACAAATGTGGTAGTTTCAGATTGATGGGAGGATTAAAATCATTAGTATGGTCACGTGCCAATCTTTTGAGAAACCACATTATCAGCTGGTACTTTTTATGCTCTTGCAACCACTTAACACAGAGTATTATAGTTTTGTTCACCTAACGGTTGTACGTATCACCTAAAACTAAGCGAGATAGATATAGGGTTATAAATATATAAACGATCAGGACGAAGAGAAAAGTTGAATTCCGGTTGACTGTCTGTCTGTCCGCACACAAATCGCCACTAACCGAAAATATATAAAGTTCCATAACTAAGCGCTCAATTAAGATACATATGAAGCTGTGAAAGGAATGGCAGTAGCAAAGGACACCTGTGAGCAAAACCTTTTGAAAAAGTGGCTGTGACCCCGCCGTCTAATAATGTACATAGCTCTTACATCTACCTTATAAGAACTTCTACCGACCTATAATGGATGAAATCGGCGGATAACCCCGCTCACTTCTACTAAAAGCGCGATAAATTGATAACTAAATACGCCAGAGCCCATCAAGATGGTATGAGAGAGCTTTATGGGATCTGCTTTGAAAATTGGACGATGAGTGTGGCACCGCCCACTTTTTGTTGAAATCCCATATCTCGAAACCCGACTGACGCCAATGAAACTTTTATACCTTCACAGTTGAAATTATATATAATATTACTTACGTTTAAAGATGCCTACATTCGAAATGATTTAATATAATTTAAAGGGAAATATGAACTCATCTATTCATTATGTTAAATTTTTCGTTTGATTCAAATCTTGCAATTTTTATTCCAAGCTAAATTAAGAATCTTAAATATACAGCCGTTGACAGCTAATTAGAAACGCTCTCTTTTTTGTAGGTGGCTGATGAGTATAATTATAAAAAATTTAGATATACCGTTATTTATATTCCTAAAAGTCTTACATTGTTCGAGTTACTCTATTTACTACAAATTCACTCCGTTTTGCAGTTGTGAAGTTAAAGCTCTTTTAATTTATTCCCCAATAGTAAACGCGTGTGTTTCAAAGTTGTAGTTTAAAATGTATTATTTAAGTTTTTAATGAGGAAACACTGCAGCTGTACACCTACCCTTCGCAGCTACATTTTTACCTTTGTCGGTTTGGAAAAATGTGCAAAACAATTTCGAATAAGGTCAAATGCTCAAAAAAAAATTGTCTCCCGAGGAGAGTTTCACTGACATTCTACGTGAAATTCAAGACCAATGGTAGTTTTTATACTTGAACAATGTCCAAATATCCAAAAGAATAATTGCCCGGCGTTTGGTCGAATCTGGACTTCACGGCAGGGTAGCACACAGGAACCCACTTCTGACTAAAATTCGTAGAAACGGCGCCTAGACTTTGTCAACTCTTATTGGTCTAAAACAACAAATCAACGGAGTTATGTCGTTTAGAACGATGTAACAAAAATTAATCGCTTAGGTCCTGACGGTCGAAGGTATGTTCACCGTCGAATAATTCGAGAATTTGATCCTCGCTGTGTTCCACGCGTAGTTGAGTATGGTGGAGGAACAACCATGGTGTGGGGATTTTTTAGCTGGAATGGTGTTGATCCAATGTTTTGGAGTGGGCATCGTCCAGCCCAGACTTATACCCTATAGAACATCTCTGGGTGATGTTAAAAGAGCCATTTGCACCAAAAATATCCCAAATATAAATGTTCCCTGTGATGAAATTAGAACGACATGGCAAAGTACACAATTGTTGCGCTGTCAAACTCTTATAAAGTAAATTTAAAATCGATGTGAAGCAATATTAAAGTAAAAGAGATAACCAACAAATACTAACTGAAGTAAGCAAGTTATTTTAATATCATTATTTTTTGTTGATAAAATCTTTTCGTTTCTAATTAGTTGCGACATTAAAATCGTTGATTCCACATGTTTGTGTTAAAATCTTCAAAACAAAAACTAATTTTAAACACAATTTTTACTATTAGAGTTTAAGTTTAACATAAGTTTCAATAAAATAAGTGAAAATACAATAAATATATGTGATTTGTTGGAAAATAACAGCATTCACTTCAAAATAGGTGTCGATTCTAATTAGCTGTCAACAGCTGTATATGTTAATCCCGGTACAGCAATAACTCTGTAAAACTTACACATGTTCATTTCGATCTTTTAAATCTTTGAACACTCCAAACAGAAATCTCTTGAGCCTAAGCGCATACTTTTGAACATGTGTACGCGCTTCTAAGGTACTTCTTCTCAACTATATTTAGCCTAAAGTTCATTACCGCCACATTTTCAACACATATCTCTCGTACCTACTTAAAAACACATTATTTCTATTAAAAACTTTATCGAGTGCCTTTAGCGCCGTTATGCGATTTAGTCGTGTATGCTATTTTTAAATGAGTAGACCCTCGTTAGACGCTATTAATTTTCCAAATATTTGTGTTGATGAAATTCTTCCGATAGATTGCTTGTTGACATTTTTTGGAAAATAGTTTAATCCCTCTTTATGACAATGTAAATTTGTCTTTGAGCTCATGTGTAGTGGTGAATTTATTGACAATTGGTGTTGTGCTCCGATGTTGCTTTTCAGGAGAGCGTTTTTGAAGACTGAAAATGAACTTAATTTAAAATATTTCACGTTAAGCCAATATTATCAATGATTTTTTGGTTTAGATTTAAATTCAAATTCTTCATCAGTACCTCATCGTATTGTGATGTTCATCGAACTCAACTCTACATTTATCCGGACCATATTGTGAAAAAGTATGCTTAGTACACAGTCCACATATCGCCTAAAGATTCTGGCACTAAATAGTCGAAAAAATATTAATGAAAGTAATGAACGAAGACCAAATGAAAGCTGTCCTGCTAATAATAAGTCTTTGTAGTTTAGTAAACTCAAGAACCAACAGCGTTATCCTTAGCGAAAAGTATTATTTTGTAGTGAGTGGTAAAAGCATGAGAATCTGAATGAAGACAATAACTGATCCGGCTTCTCATGGGTTCCACGAGAGTAAGATTTTGTAAAAGTTTCATTAACCTTTTCAGATTGACAACAGTGACTCTTGTGTGAGACGGTTAAATGCATAGTAAGGACTTTATAGCGATTCAAAAAAATATATATATGGACACAGCCTTTAGGTAACTGAAGAGGCGTGATTACATATATCGATTAAGCAATTATAAATACCATGCAGCCCCGATTTGAAAAAATTACCTGAAACAAAGAGCGAGATGTTTCATCATTTTCATAGATATGTACATATATGGCCGTTTAGAAACTTCCCCAGGCATAACTAATATCTGCACTTCAAAAAAGTCGAGGAATTCAGAGGCAACTGATCTTCATGGATTCTCAAAAATATTAAAGACTTAACTAAAGATATAGACTATAATCCTAAGACATATTCTGGCCATCTGCCATCAGTGTAGTGAAATTGCGCTTTTAGGCTAATTCAATAGCGAACCTTTGTTTCAAAATTCCGGCTGTTTGTGCACTTAGTCCAATAAATATTCTTCAGCGCGCCGCAAGCGCAAATTCCACAAAATGACATAAACACCTGGATGGATTTTTTTTGTGGCGGAACAAACAGATCACTGTGGCTGTATACGAAATAATTATGTACAACTTATGGGCATAGCTTTTAATAAAGCAAAACAACAGCAACTACAATGTTTGATGCGTTGCAATACTTGCTTGGCTTTGCACCAGAAATCATTTGAGCTTATCTGACTTTTGCGCAGTCAAACATAATTCGTTTCAGGCAGCCGCGCCACCAACACGGACAACAGCAACAACAACAATTGAACTGCAAACGAAGATAAAAGATAGCCGTGCAAAAGACCCACTGCAAACACAATGTCTTCAGGTGTAGGGATATGTACGTGCATCAGACCTTGCATGTTGCAAGATGTATGAGGCTGGAATTTTACCTTCAATTCACCTTCGGGGGCAATGCGCTTTATGCGCATTTAAACCAAAACGCGGGCTTTAACGACGACGTGAAGGTATTTGTTTTTTTCGCTCTGAGTGGACAGGGCAGGCGACTCAAAGGGCCCGTTGCGCCTCGCCAAACGAAGGAAGGAAATATTGTGCCATCGGTCATCCGGCAGGTGCAAAAATCGCACCAACTGGAGTGAAGTGGAGTTGTGGCATGCAGCAGCCAACAAGTCAAGTCAGCGGAGTGCATGGAGCAACAGCAAAAGCAGCACAAATAATGCAATAATAAACCCGCTGGACGGCCGGGCGGACAGACAATCGGACGGCAATAAGACGTTCGGTCAAATGCGCTTATTTAGTTCATGCCTGCGTGGGGCTTCTGTTGCGAAGGCAAAATGCCTACAAAAATTCGGGCTTGTTATTTACTATGTAGTGCAAAATGGCATTTAAAATGAGACAAAAAAGGAATTAAAGGTTAGAGGCGGGAAAGCAATATCTAAATGTGCGCTTAATGGCAAATGTGTTTAGCATTTATTTGATATTCTGCTACTTTCTTTTGAGGTTATTTGTTGTTTGGACAGCTAGAAACTGACTTTATTTTAATTGCTAGTTCGGAAGTTGGGAATTTCTAAGACTGCAGCCAAGTGTACTTAAACAGAACAACGAAGTTCTAAAAATTATCTTATAGGTTTCAACATAATTAAAGAAGAAGTTAGAGTCCAAATTCATAGTCTAAGTGTTATATATTTGGAGTTCATGTTATTATGTTAAATATATGTATTTGTTCTAAAATTCTTTAAACATCGACAAAATTCCCATCCTCTACACCAAAATTCATGTAGATCAAACTTTTTCTTTAGAGTTAACTACATATAAAGTAACCTCAACGGGGATAATCAGTTATCCGGACGATAAGCAATTATTCGCCTTCTTTGGAGCGAGTTTGCTAGAGTCAACGACCGGTTTATTTTGAATTCAAATGAGCAGAACAAAGATAAGTTTTGTATGTTATTATATATTTCACCATAAGCAGTTGACCTCCGAATGTTGCTAAGTACATGCCGGTCTATAGTTTACTCCTTTCAATTAAGGCACGAATTATGCTGTATTATGGTCTGATTATATTATATGTAGACATGATTGTCTTTACAGCCTTTGGTCTCTTATATAAAATCAACTGAGATTTCTTAACAAGTCTAAAATTGGAGCACTCTGCAATCTTCACAGTCTTTGTTTTTGAAATAAGGCTACGGTTGAAACATTTTGAACTGGCTTTTGTATGGCAAAAAAACGCAGCTTTGGTGGTTTGTTTACATTTTGATCCACCGGTTATATTTTTAATAACACTTATATTAACCAAGACTCAATGTTTAATCATAAATGAGCAGAAAAATTTATGTCAAGGAAAGGAGAGTATACGGCGGGTTCGTCTTACAACAAGTATACTTTTCTCAATCCCATTTCCAATCCAAACCAATCCGAATTTTATCTTAAAAGGGATGAAAATATTATACAATACTATGTTACCATCAAAAAAAAGTGATGGAAATCTTGCTAAATATAGTAGATTAGATCCACTCAACAGCCTAAATCTTATCATTAAGTAGCGATCTCAACATGGTATTAGATTCGATGTTTTAACAAGTTTTCTTTTTTATATTGTATGTATGTCCAATCCAAAGTAGTCCCAGTTTTGAACCTTATGCGATAATCGCAAAATTTATTCAAAATATTTACATCTTAATTATATTTATTATTCCTGAATTATTATTTTTCTAACACTCAAGAGCACCTGTTCAAAATAAAACTTATTGATTTCGAGTAAAACTGCTTGACCGCATTGAAATACTTCAAATTAACAGAAAATGCGCTTAAATAAACAAATTTGAAGAGATTTTCACAGATTAAGCGGTCTGAAAATCAGCTGGCACCGTGACAATACAACCAACTTTAAGTCGATTAAATAACAGTGCTTCACACAGCGACAAGAATTTCGAACGAAACATCAAGTTACCAAGTGTCTACTGGACAACTCAAGCCTAAGGAAGTTTACAGACACACCGTATGCGAAGAGGCATATGGCAAGGCTCGAAAAATATAGCAAGTTCATTATGCAAACAATCAGCAAAGCTGAAAGGCAGCGTTAAAATATTAAACAACAACAAAGAATGGAAACAATATTCCGAAAAAGGGCTAAACAAATCAACAAAAAAATCTAAAATGCAAACAAATAAAAAACGAAAAATGGAACAGCTGCAATATACAACGAGCGTTGGGTGTCTCATCACTTGGGTTTGTCCAATAAATCGCCGTCGAGAATCACGCGAGCAGATCATCTTCCGCACGTTGCATAGCGCGAATTGAAAATGCACCTTTTGTGCAGTCAAAAACAGACAAACGAAAAACAATCGCCAAGTCATTTCAGACAACGACTACAGTCCCAAAGAGTTCTTGTACTTATTTTTTACCATACATTAACGCACGCAATTAGAACAAAATTCGAAAGAAATACGTTGAAAGACATTTGGCGCGCGGTTACAATGACTTGCCAAAAGTTGACTCGAAAAGTGCAGGTAAAGGTGTTCGGGTTTTAGTCTGATTTGTCTGTGTTCTATACTCTTCACTTCCAGTCATCAAATGCACTGACTGGAGCTGACTTTTTAACACTTGACGATGTGGTTTTTATGGATTAATTTCTTGAACCCAACGCGTGTTGCAATGAAGTTGAAAATTTGTTGATAAATAGACCTAATTGATATATCTGTGATGCAATAGTGCAAAAGTGCCACAGATTCCCTTATTTTAAGATTTCCTCAACCATACATTCAAAATACTTAAAACAAGCGATTATTGCGCACTATATCGGTGTAAGTCCGTAAATACTCGTTTTAATGTATCTCTTACTACCCACAATGGATGAATCAAGAGTCTTGTTCGGTCTAAAGCAACTAAAGTGTCAATAGCTAATAGCTAGTTAGATCCTTTGCTTCAAGGTGTTGTCTTAATAGGCTGGAAAACATAACAAAAAAAAGAGGTAAAGAGATTATTTTACTACAGAATTAAATAAAAGCGAAACTACAAAAATGTAAATAAGTATAGTCGCTGTTAGGTTTCAGGAATATAATAAAAGGATAGCGTTATTTTAACTCTATTTATTCCGTTGTTCACTAAATAATTTCGTTTGATGGCAAAGGCTGATCTTATTGATTTTTTTTAAAGCCAGCTCCAAACGTAACCGCTTTACCGTTATTATAATTATAAGGCTTGAACAGTTTTTATTGGACTTAAACAATTTTTGGTAACAAGGGCATTTTTGGTCGATAAGGATATTAGTTGTGCAAATTTTTATCTCGTTATATTAATTGCTTCTATACTGGAAACTAAACTGATCAAGTGGAATTTAAAATTGTGCAATATGGGAAGTAGACGTGTAAATTTTATCGAAATCGGTTGATCGGGTTCCGAGATGTGGGATTGCCACTCCCATCGTCCCAGTTTCAAAGCACATCTGCTCTCATAAAGATCTCTCATATCATCTCGGTCGTAAAATTTAATGTCTCTGGCATATTTAGTTATGGACTTATCGCGCTGTTAGTAGTTTTTAACAGTACCGTTATATGGGAAGTGAATAAAATAAAATCATTGGTCTTTTCAAGCCGTCGATAACAACTCGAGAGATTGCTGAAAGATTAAATTTGTCCGATCACAGCACTTGAAACGTCTAGGATTAATTTCGAAACCTCAGTTTTTCATCTTTCAAAACAAAAATTGCTTCCTCTCAGTAACGATTGTGATTTGCTTATCAAACGCAAAGAAGTGATTAATTTTTAAAGCAACAATACGCTGGCAACGAAAAGGGAGTTGTTCATAAGAGTGTAAAGCGCAAGAAAACATGGTCTAAACTGGATGCACCAGGTTAAATATCTTCGAAGACATATAGCCACCAAACAAAGGCTTGTTTATTTTGATCTTTTTTCCGAGAATAACGCAATTAATTCGAAAAGTTGATTGTGATCAGCTGGACAAAATCAGTGAGTGACACACTCAATCAGAAAAAGGCAGAATTGAGCAATAGAAAAGGTGAAGTGTTCCACCAGTATAACATGAGCATTCTTACAAGCTTTGACTCGCCAAAAACTTTTGCAGCATGAACGGGATGTGATACCATACCCACCATTTACTCCAGTCTCTGAACATTTTTTTGGGATGGGAGAACCTTTACCTCAAATCAGGACGTCAAAAACCTCTAGGACCAGGTTTTTTCTTGCAAGAATCAAACATTTTATGGGTGTGGAATCAATATCTTTCTTAAGAGATGGCAAATTGGAGAATATATAGTTTCATACAAATTTTCTACTCGATAAAAAATTGTGTTTAAATGATATAAAAAAATCGCTCAGTGAACGACCCAATACAAAAAATCGTTAATCTAATCCCACTTAAGATTGGTCTTAATGGATGTGGTGGTCAATAAGTCTTTGGTCAGATGGGACTACTTTTGAATATAGCCTTTTCACAAAATCGTGAAATATAAACAAAACAATCTGGAAATTTTTCAAATAGGAAAAGTTATTATGGAACACAAGTTTTAAGCAGTCTTCGCAGACAATGAAAATATTTTAAAGGAATAAGTAGAGCTTTAAAGCTAAAAATGTTTACCTTTGAATCTTAAAATAGGATTGGACTTGTGAACCAAGGCCTTTCGTTTGGAAATACGAATGGTGACGTAACGTGGCTATGAAATAAGGTAAAGTACGATCTGCTCAATGGTGCCCTGTGTTTAAAATTTTCTATGTAAACAAAATGATTTATTTGTGTTTCAATTTATTTATAGATTTTCTTTATTATATATAGTATGTCCATACATAGTTAACCCTAAAATATTGCTGGCTCATCATCGCAACGCTTCGTAGGCCCAACAGCCTCTGCGTGATTTTCACCTGTCATCAAAGAGCGATGTGTTGATGTTGCAGGCAACACACCACAATCAACAACAACGTGTTCACACTTCAAGCTGAGCCATAATCAACAACAAAAGCAACGATTACCAAGAACAATAGCAACAATTACAACAATGCATTCACTTGAGCGTCGCTGCAACATCAAAGCCGCTACCCAACTACACCTTCTAAGACACTCAATATGCAACAACCATCGATGGGCAGGAAAACCGCAGCATGAGCCACAACATATGTATGTATGTTACATAGCGATAACTGAAGTCGGGCAGTCATTTCAGCTTTCGACCACCAGGCAATCGTGGCCTAGAGGCTTTCATCAAATCGGTGTAAGGGGTAACGCAGCCGTGCTTATGCACATATTCTCAGAACTGCCTACAAATCAATCCTTTTCGCGGAAGTTCCAAGGGCCGACCAAGCAGTGCTCAAATGTGGCATATATATGTTTTGAGCGGCAAATTCGTGCTGACCACTTCGTCAAATACTCGTAGTCAAATCACAAGTTGTGTCTTCTCCAGTTGATTTGGGCAAACAGTGCCACAGTGGCACAAACAACAGCCGTACACCTGAAATGTGGCAACAAGCTGGCATCGCAAATCCAAATAAACCAACAACAACAGCAACAGCATATATTTGTATTCATATACCTAAATACATACATATTTTCCCAGTTTTGGGTTTGCCTGTACGCTGCTGCAATTCGTGTGGCATGTTGCACGTCAAGTAATGAATAAATAAAGAATACTTCGCACGCAAATACCAATCAAGGTGCAACAAAAGAAAAGTGAGTAAGTCAATTGTAGTTTGTTCTACGCAACAACAACAAGCTGGATATATTTGTCATAGAGACTAGTGTTGGCATTCAGCTTGATACAGAGTTGCATTTGATCGTAAATATCGGTTGTGTGCACATTCCAACCTAAATTCAGACACTTCTGAGTCCTTTATACTAAATCTTCTCTGATTTCGTTTTTCGTTTGTATTAATAATTTGATAGCTTCGAAGTAATTCATACCTACGGATATTAAAGTTTGGATTCAGTTAAAAAGCAAAGTTGAAACATTGATTAAATAGAATATTATATGTATCATTAATATTTCATTTATTGTATTGTATTGAAGAATCTAACTCAAGTCTACCTAATCTCAGATAGTTAGCAACAGCCAAGCTTCTCTTCCTTTTTGTGGCTTCTATCTTGATGATAAGTGAAAAATGTTGGAATAATTTCAAACCGACTATGAATGACTGAACGGGCTTTACAAGAAGCTTTTAAATAGTAGAAATACACTCCAAGATCTACAAAAGCTCTACAGTACTGGGCACTAATTCAAAAATGTTGAAATAAGCGCTTATCAGGAGACCCACTATAATTACTTTACTATCCCTAAGCAAATTGTTTTCTCATTTTCGTTTTTCTATGAAATATACGCAAATAGGATCAATCGCCACCAGCTCGTTTATCCGGTAACTGGTGAAATAGTACCCCATTTTAGGGTCTCTACAAAGTGTACCGATGTTAGAGGTAGTACTAACATAAGGGTCGGTAAAAAGAGTACCAATGCTGATGGTAATTATGAAAAATCAGTAATTATAATTTTAAAATAATAATAATTTAAATTCAAATTCAAATTTCTGTTCTGATCTGAACTTATTCTATAACATTTTTTTAAATCTATTTTATTTTTGTTGAACTGCAGATTTTGAAGTGGCGCTTATTCTGAAGCTGCAACGACTTCTTGATTGTTCGATTGTTCCTTAGTTGGTTTAATTTTAGGGACTGAATTTATCATATTAATGATAAATTAAATATATTAAGAAAATATAGAAAAGTTCTATCAGTTTAAAATTAATGCTCTTAATTAAAATAACTTCATTTGAATTGCAATTAAATTCACTACACTTCAATTAATCGTTTGATCAATCGATCAAATGATTGAAATAATATATATTTAATACATTAATTAAATTAATATATTATTGAATTCATTAAAACCTACCTATCAAAACACCGAAATTTTTTAAGGCAGCTTTCCCTTGAACCCCATCGTCATTATGCGCCAAAACTACTGGATTGACTATACTGTTATTAAAATTTTTCAAAATTCTGCCATTGAATATAATATTTTTTATTGCATCGTTCTGTGAGCAAATTAAAAGCATTAAAGTATTCTTACATAGGTAGAGCTCTCGATTTGTGGTGTTTATTTTCAAATTTAATATATATATATATATATATAATATATAAATATATATATAATATAAAAACATATATATATAATATAAAAACAAGCTTTTCAATCGACTGAATATGAATAATAAATAACGCTCTCAAGTACCACACTTGGATTTAAAAATTGTTATTTAAAAATTAAGAGAAACAAATTAAGTTTTAGCTGTTTTAAATATTTTTTTTTAACTTACCGGTGTTAAAAACTCTCGCTATACTCGTATAGTTTTACTATCTAGGCTTTTCGATATACTTTCCTTCACTTATTGGATAAAAGTCTTATGTTACAAAGGGTGATCCATTTACAGGTACTCTACTTTTTTAAAGAAAGCACACAAAAACTTCAAATTTAATGGAGAATTTTTATTATCATGCGAAGAAGATTCTTTGGCATTTATTTTTTGAGAATTATCTTTTTTAAAAATTAACCATATATAGGCCTCATCGCCTAACAAAATTTGACTCGAAAATATCGGTTCTTCTTGGAACTTTTCCAGAATCCTCACAGCAAAGCGATGATGCTTGGGAAGGTCGAGCGGCTCCAGTTCTTAAATAAGCATTATTTTATACGCTTTCAACTTATTGCTAATATTAATGCGCTAAGTCATTCCACACGTCAGTCCGAGTTGCTGCAAAACGGCGCCGAATCGACTCTCCACCGGGCGTTATATTATGTTGTCAAAACAGTCTTGCGGTATTTTTATTGAATGATTTATTGAATTTATTGAAATGGTCTATAACGGTTTGATGACTCATGCTCAGCTCTTGACCGATGCTACGGCTGCTACTATGCCGGTCTCTTTCGACCAATTCAGCGATTTTATCGCAATTTTTGACGACAGGCCTTCCGGAGCGTGGCGCATTTTCGACCACCTCTACACCAGAACAAACACGTTGAAACCATCGTTTTGCGGTGGAAATAGAAACTTTATCGGGGCCATAAACTGCACAAATTTTATTGGCGGCTTGAGATGCATTTTTGCCTTTATCGTAGAAGTACTGTAAAATATGCCGTATTTTCTCTTTATTTTGCTCCATGTTTCCGACATAACTCACGAACGACGAACGAAAAAAAAACGACAATCAATCAAACACGTGTTAGCACGTGAAATAAGCTTTCCAAAAAGATATAGCATGACTCGATGCGACGAATAAAACTAGAACTACGCGCTTTCAGCGCCAACTAGCGAAAATACCGCAAGACTTTTTTGACAACCTAATATTTTTTTCACGTGCACGTGGTCTATTCGGTCGAATACAAGTATTACCCAATATAGTACGCTCAGAAGGCCGATTATGCTGACCATAAGTTGAGCGAAGCGCGGGAAACACATGAATTATTATGAAGAACTTGAATTTTCTTAAAAAGATAAACGTTTTGTAAACTTTGTTCAGGCGTAAGTCTTTTCATTACTCAACAAAAATAGCGTGATCTGTCTAAAAAAGCTATTGAAAAGAAAAACTCTAGTTAAATCACATGTTAATACAATAAAATTATAATATTTTTAGTCTTAAAAAAAGAAAACGAAAAACAAAATAAAACAAACGGTGCGAAGCGCTATAATTGTACTCATACACAAAAGGCAGTTTGGCAGATACTATACTCCACAAACTGGTATTTAATATCAAAATGGCTCTTAAATACACTCGTGGCCACGCAAACCTTACCACTATATTTTCTTAAATTAACATCGAAAATCTTTTTCGTAAGCTACATATATTATATTATCTAATTATAATTATAGTTTTTAATTTATTACGTTTAATGAGTAAAAGTCAAACTAGGTTTTCTGTGCTTATACAAAAGGGGCCGATTTCATTGTTTTTAAAGTAATACCACGACCAAACTTCGGGTTTTAATTAAAAAAACAAAACGGAAAATAAAACATGAATTTCAAATTTAGTGTAAATTCAAAAATATACAAAATGTCATTTTTTCATCGCATGCCAGTTTCTTACATTTGTAAAGCTCACTAACTTTCAAATGATTTTCTTTATAGTTGAATGTGTTTTATTTTTAATTTTTAATATTTTTGATAAATAACATGTCATTATGTCCATGTGAAAATGGATTAAATCGAAATATAACCCCGATCTGTCCCCATATAACGGTACTGTTCAGAACTATACGTGGCATTATTCTCATATTCCTGTAACATAGTGAGAAAATGGGCGAAATCGAACTACATCCACGATTACTTCCCATATTACACAAAATTAAATTCCATGTTAATCACATTTCATTTCACTTTCCAGTACACACAAATCAATAACTAATGATGAGAACTGGATACAATTTTTGTACTAATAAACCCTATAAAGTATGCCAGCTTACTTTCAAAAATTGTCCAAATTCAACCAAAACTGTTCAAACTTCTGAGTACTGAATATGTGGACCCCTGTATCCAGAGTGGACTTTTGACCGAAAATATCGGTCAATTTATGAGATATGTAATTTAAATTCTTACAGAATCCTTTCCTGAAAAAAGAAATTCTGCTTATCAAAAATGGGTTGGATCGGGTCAATACTTCCCTGAGTTCGCCTACATCTATCATAACATAAAATTTTTCTAACTTCCATGTGACTATATCCCAGATATATTGACCAATATTTGAGTTACCGAAATGAAAATTACAGATGCGCAAAAATAGATAAAATCGGGTCGATACTATTCCCTACTTCCATATACTACATATAATTTCATTTTGCTAACAAACCTTATGCCGAATATGTCGCTTAGTGTATGAGGTATATAAAATTGCTTAAATTCCGTTCCTCAGGTTGACGTTTTACCTCTTAAGGTATGCTCCTGCCATTGACTCCCCCATGTTGCAAGAGTTTAAATTGTTCAGTTGCACCCAAACTTAGCCCTTCCTTACTTGTTTATTTTTAGACATATTACTGTACCCAAAAAATAAGGTGACATTGTATTTATTTCGAAAATTCTTTATTTATTTTTCCAAATCAATTTCATCCCTTTTAAAGTAATTCCCTCCCGATGCAATGCACTTTATGCCGACGCATTTTCCAATCTTCGAAACAGTGGTTGTAGTCACTTTCCGGGCTGGCCTTCAGAAGTCGCACGGCGCCAGATCAGGTGAATACGGTGGTTCCGGAACGATGTGGGTTGAGTTTTTGGCGAAATGATCACGAATTACGAGGGCAGTATTGGAAAGTGCATTATCGTAGTGTAAAAACCAAGAATTGTCTTTCCACAATTCCAGCCTTTTTAGGCGGATAGCGATCAAATAATATTCCTTGTTAACTGTTTGACCGGTTGGAAGGTATTCATAATGCACAACACCACGATAATCGAAGAAAACAGTCAACATGACCCTGACTTTTGAGCGACTTTGGCGCGATTTTTTTGGTCTCGGCTCTCTTTTGGCACGATATTCGCTCGATTGATCAGTTGTTTCGGGGTCGTAAGCATAGATCCAAGTCTCATCGCCAGTTATAATGCATTTCATGACACCTTGGTAGTCGGAAAGCATCGTTTCACACACTTCAACGCGACGCCTTTTTATACTCTCGCAACAAAGTTGCTAAAGAGAATATTATAGTTTTGTTCACATAACGGTTGTTTGTAAGTCCTAAAACTAAATGAGTCAGATATAGGGTTATATATACCAAAGTGATCAGGGTGACGAGTAGAGTTGAAATCCGGATGTCTGTCTGTCCGTCCGTCCGTCCGTCTGTCCGTCCGTCCGTGCAAGCTGTAACTTGAGTAAAAATTGAGATATCATGATGAAACTTGGAACACGTCTTTCTTGGCTCCATAAGAAGGTTAAGTTCGAAGATGGGCAAAATCGGCCCACTGCCACGCCCAAAAAATGGCGGAAACCTAAACCCTATAAAGTGTCATAACTAAGCCATAAATAAAGATATTAAAGTGAAATTTGGCACAAAGGATCGCATTAGGGAGGGGCATATTTGGAAGTAATTTTTTTTGGAAAAGTGGGCGTGGCCCCGCCCCCCACTAAGTTTTTTGTACATATCTCGGAAACTACTATAGCTATGTCAACCAAGCACTACAGAGTCGGGTGAATTCGGTTCACAACCACGCCTTCTTCCAATATAACGCTATTTTGAATTCCATCTGATGCCTTCTCTGTATAATAGATACATATAAATGAAAAATACAATTCAATACTCAAAGTACACAAATTGATCTAATCTAATTAATTTTACAGCAAAATAAAAAAGTATGTAAATGACAGATAATGAAATCTCGATTATCACTTTATCATGCGAGAGTATAAAATGTTCGGTGACACCCGAACTTAGCCCTTCCTTACTTGTTTCCAAAAAATTCAATGTTTTCGGTACCAGTCGAGATTTAACGCGCTTGAGGCCCAAAACATCCTTCAAAATGGTATTGGCTGAGCGTTTCGATATGTTAACTTCATCAGAAAGGTCTCTAATTGTTAATCGACGGTTTTTCAACACCAAATCTTTGATTTGTTCAACGTGAGTTTCGTTGGTTGAGGTTGATGGTCGCCCTGGACGCTCTTCGTCTTCGACACGTTCACGGCCGGTTTGGAACTCACTATACCACTTGTAAACATTTTTTTTTTTTGACATGGCCTCATCACCAAAGGCTTTCTGCACCATCCCCATCGTATCCGCAGCAGAAAATTGATTCCGTAAACAAAATTTAATGCAACAAATTTCGACATCGCAAACAGCGAAAAACTCACTTTTAGCAGCTCACAAAACGACACGTATCTCAAACACTGATGAATATTTGACATGAAATTTGACATAAATGTGACTGACAGTACTGCCAACCTAAAAAAAATAGTTCTCCAAATCCTTCGACACGCGCAGTTTAAATTCAAATGCCTCCTTATTGGGCACAGTAGTATGTAATATACCATATGAGTTGCAGTGACTGATTTCTAACCTGAATGCTAAGTCACAGAAGCCTTACTTCAGGATCATTATCGTGGAACAAAAGCTGATAGAACAGTGAGCTATTTCTCACAACAAATGGAGAATTGGAATCCAAACAAAAATCCACGACACTATTCAGAACCTAATGAAACTGACAAATATATTCTATCCTTACAAATTCACCGCCGACCTCTACCATACGACATCAATAAATCATTACACATATGCAGTTCACCAAAAACAAGCCTGGTCAGCATCACGTCAATGTAGCTTGAAAAGGTCTCCATTTTACATACTTCACGCTTATTTGTTGTCACAAATTGTTGCATATTGCACAATAAACACATATACAATCTATTTAAATTTTGCAACTGCCGCTTGCCAGCAAAGCGTTTGGCACATCATAAAACTATTTGCCATACTTAAGTTGTTGTTGCTATTGCAACGTTTTTATTGTTGTCGCCGAATACACCATACCGCCAGCGCCGCAAAGTGCAACTTCCTCATAGTTTTTTCATCGCCCTATTTTTTATTTGAATGTTCTTTTCATGCGCGCTGCACTTAAGTATACACAAACACCTAACGACAACAGCAGCGGTGAAAGCAACAACAACAACAAACGACACAAGAAGCAACAACATCACCAGCGAATGAGCAGCAGTTGCATCTTTTACCACAATATCCGTTTTCCTGTTTTTACACCAACTTTTTTGACTTTTTCTTTTGAGTAATTCCTTTTTTGGACTTATCGTTATGCAGTGGTGGCGAGAAGGGCTACAGAGGACCCACACCAACCGCTTGGTTGGCGGCGAGTCGCCTGTGGGTTCCGTCATTTGTTATTATTATTTTAAAGTATTTTTTTCTTATTTGTGGTCGAAACTCTATGCGGTTTTTGAGTGCAAGTTGGTACTCGGTGTGTGCATTGTTGTTGTCGTCGACGTTAGCAACGCCGTTGCTGCACAAATTATTGTGTATAAAATGCAATTCATGTGGTGACAAAAATGCAAAAAATTCGCCGTATCTACTTTCGTTGGGTGGCAACCACAGTAGAAACTCTATAATGAGATATTTACTTGAAAGTGGTATAGTATTTAAGTAGGGTTTGTACTTACATCTACTTTAGGGTTGTCCATATTTACAAAAAGTACAAACTTGTCAATGTATTATATATTCAATATCTTAATTTGTATCTCCATACATTCACACATATTCTGCGAAAAAAATTAAAGTGCGTCTGTACATCTGAATCTATGTAAAGACCTCTTTAAAACTCTTCTCTTCAACAGAGCGTAGAGTTGATCATCGCCAATTGGTTTGACATCGAGGTAACATTCTGTCATGACAGCATCTCGTATAATTTTATATTTATGCATACTTTATTCGATTGAATACGATCTCAACCTTTGGATCCGTAAATGAAGCTTTCCACGTAAAGGCATCTCCAGGACCATCTTATGTAGCTTAATCTATTCTTTAAACCCCAGGTTCCTACTTGAAACTTTGTGGACGGTATAGAAAGCGAGGACCTCAATTTCGAGCAACCCTAAAAACCATTAAAACATATGCTTCGGGAGCTCAATGCACTATGCCCACAAAGAGGTCAGACAGCTGTTAGCGCTTTAACTCTATACTAACTCCTTTATGCACCATATCATGGGACGCGTGCCAACACTTTCCTTTCTGTGCACTTTAACTTTTTCCTTCATCATTTTCACTTTGTGCAGCTTTTTATTGTTGCTCAGTTTCGTTATTTGCAATTCGCTTCCTTTTTTGTTTTTACTAACTCGCTACCCGGAAATTATTGCGGTAACGCTTCGTTTCTCTTTTCACGCTTGCGTTAGTCTCAAAGCCGCACTTTTCCTTTCTTTACATTTCATTCTAAACTCTCTTCTTTTCGTTTTCTCTATTTAAGTTCTTTGCAAATTTTACAGTTCTTTTTTTGATACACTCATTCATTTTCCACTACTGCGAAACTTTCATTGTTTTTAACTTGGTTAATTATGACCGTTGGAGTTTTTTGCATAACATTATCTCTTTAGGTGTACAGTTATAAAGTTTTTGCTTGAAACTATAATGAAGTGTCTCAATTAAATGATGAAGTCGGTATGAAGGTTTTCTTAAAGATAGGGTTAAAGTTTCAAGGTTAAAAAATACTTTTTTGCGAATTTATTTCTTAAATATGGATTGAGTAATTTTATTCGGACCTTTTGTACATTATTGATAACACACTGAAAATATGGGGTAATTTTTTCATGCAGAAATATTGACGCAAAAGCCGGTAACAGAACGTCTTAGAGAAAAACCAAATTGCGATGTTCACCATAACTCGGGGGTATTTATATGTCCAAAATGTGTACAAAGTTTGAAATTAATCGGGCAAGTAGTTTTGAAAAGTCAATGAACACGGACTTTGAGAAAGTAGTTTTGAGAAAAACTGAACTAAAAAAGTGACGAACAAAAAATTACCCAATATTGTCGAAAGTGTGCTCAATAATGTATAAAAGGTCCGAATTTAAGAAATAAATTCACAAAAAAGTATTTTTTTTTACCTTGAAACCCTAACCGCCTGGCAATGAGTCTTGGTCATATGCGTACTACCCGACGATCAATCGGTCGAATATCGTCGCAAAGGCGAGTCGTAGCCGAAAAAACTACGTCAAAGCAGGTCAAAAATCATTTTAGCACTCCGAATTCCTTCCGACCGGCCAAACTGCCAACAAGGAATACTCTTTGAGTGTTATGCGTCATTTGCACGAAGCTATTCGTAAAAAGAGACCCAAATTATGCGCCGATAACTGTTGATTTTTACACCACGATAATGCACCGTCGCAAACTGCATTGAATATTTAGGAGGTTTTTGCCAGATTTTGCTCCCTGTGATCTATGGTTACTGAGCAAGCTCAAATGACCGATCCGAAGAAACCGTTTTGAGTCAAATGAAGATATTAAACGAGAATCGCTACATGCATTGAAGGCTATTCCGGTTTCGAGGATTGGTAAAAACGTTGGCACAAGTGTGCTGAGACCAAGGAGAATTACTTTAAGGAGGATGACATAAATTTTAAAGAATAAATTAACAATTTTAAAATTGTGCTCACAGTAGTACAATACTTAAATTGGACTATTCAGAGTACTATTCGCAACACGATCACCTACCTTGAGAACCCAAATTCCTTATTGAATAATATTCGACCGAATAGACCACGTCCAGCACGCAGTGATTTAAATACAGCAGCCATAGCTGAGAGTGTACACGAACGACTTGGCACATTTTGTGTCAAGATCTTAAATTGAAAACGTACAAAATACAGCGTGTGCAAGAACTGAAGCCACTCGACCTTTCCAAGGGACACATTGGGTATGTAGACAGAAAAAATTTCCGCATTTTTATCAAGATCTCTAATTTCATACAGGAAAACCAAGGTTTGCTATGGTCTGTGGGCCATCAGAATCATCGGTCCATATTATTTTCAAAAATGATGCTGCTAAAACGTATAGACGGTTACGTAGATAACCGACTATTTGAGGCCTGAAATTTATCTCTCCAATGGAGTGGAAGTTTTCCTCTTCCTCTGCTTCCCCCGGCTGCTTAATTCGCAATTTGTTGTCGTATATCTCGTACTACTCATCTTTCCATCGAAAGTGATATTCGCCGTGGCCAATGCGCAAAGGACCATAAATCTTCTGCAGAACTTTTATCTCGAAAACTCATAACGTCGCTCCTCAGATGTTGTCATCGTCCATGCCACTGCACCATATAGCAGGACGGGGATGATGAGTGACTTGTGGAATGTGGTCCTTGTTCATTAAGAGAAGTTCAATTGCCTACTTAGTTCAAAGTAGAACTTTTTGGCAGGTGTTATTCTGCGTTGGTTTTCGAAGCTGACATTGTTGTAGGTGTTAATATTGGTTCGAAGATAGACAAAATTATCTACGACATCGACTCGTTTGCCTTGCTTTCATATCCAGTCTAGAAAACTAACGCTGCAGGTGTTGAGGCATTAAGCTCGGTAAATAATAATTTTCCCCAGCAGTGGATTGAAGCAGTCGCACGATAGGAAGTCGCCTTGTCTGAAACCTCGTTTGGTATCGAACGGCACGGAGTCGTCCTTTCCGATCCTGACAGAACTTTTGATACTGCTTAATGTCAGTTTACATAGTCGTATTAGTTTTGTGAGGATACCAATTTCATACATAGCGGCATAAAGGCAGCTCCTTTTCGTGCTGTCAAAATCAGCTTTAAAATCGACAAAAACGTGGTGTGTGTCGATCCTTTCTTCACGGGTCTTATATACTGATGTTGAGGAGGCTTATCCCACAGAAGTTGGTGCAGATTGTGGGTCTCCCTTTTTGTGAATTGGGAAGACCACATTTAATTTGCAAACGTGGGGCATGATTTCGTCCGACTATATTCTACAAGAAGATGCATGCTCCCTATCAGTTCCTCGCCGGCGTATTTGAATAGCTGGGTCGACAATACATCGGCCCCGCCGCTTTGTTGTTCTTCAGGCGGGTAATTGCTATTCGTACTTCTACATTGTCACTTATCCGAAGTTGTTTTTTCCTTTTCATTGGTAGGGTTTTTTACGTGGCAGATTCCAAAAAGAGATAATCTTAAAAAATACATGTCAAGAATATTCTTTTGAATGATAATAAACACTCCCCAAAAATGTTTAGGTTTCTGTGTTTTTAGGCAGTAGTGTACCTATGTATTGATTACCCTTAATATAAATATATATACTTTATTGGGTCTCAGATGTTTCCTTTTAGGCGTTACAAACTTCGTGGCAAGCTTAGTATACCCTGTTCAGGATATGAATGTGACGAACACTGTTTGCAGCATACATATACATTACTATTACTATTTTGCAAAATAAACCCTACCACCCAATCGGGAGGTATCTCAATTTGGCAGAACTTGGAAGCATTTCTTGAAGTCAAATGATATTTCAAACAGAAGGACTGTAAACAATACCAGCCTAAAATATAACCAGGTTTAATCTTTTAGGGGTAAAACGAATTAATAATTCAGAAGAATAGTTTCCTCTCACTGAAGAAGGAAATATATGCGACATAAAGTTCTCAGTGGGCGAGTGCTTCCTCAGCAAAGGTACATGTTATTAGGCATGTTCTCTAAATATAAGCTCCACTATCTATTAAATTGAAAGAATAACTGCATGTTCTTTGTTTTTTGTTCTTTGTTATTTGACTTATCACACTGCTTCCTGTTTCAGTTATATGATAATTGAAAAAATTAAAGTAGATGCATCTAATAATGTAAGGGAACCACAGAATATATTTGAATATCAGCTTAGGTATGTCTTCGCAGTAGTCTCATATAAAATAAGATATTTTTCGAGATGTGTATGTGTATAGATTCTTGGCCATAAGTTTTGAGCCAACATATTCCTTGAACTCACTTGCTCGTTACACTTCTTTGAATCTTAATTAACGGCATTGTTGATAGCTTAATAGACAAAATTATTTCCTTAAACGCTCGGATAAGCACAATTTACACATTAAAACAAGCATTTCGCTACTAATAACTTAATAATAAAAGAGAGGAAAATGTTTCCCGAAAAATATATCAAAATGCGACACTCAGCGAAAAAGACAAAATTATTAGGAGAATTGCGGTTTTAATTGCGCGGTAAAGGCATGTCGAGTGAGCCAAACAACAAAAAATATAAAATGTGTTTATGTGGGAATGTAGGTATGCATATGTGTGTGTTTATGGGTAAGTATTTGTGATAACGTTTAAGAGAATACCGAAAACAGATTACATAATTTAATTAAAGCAATTAACTTGGCATTTTCTTCTGCACTTTGAACAAATAAAAATGTCTCTGAATATATGCATGTAAATGTGTGGGGTAAAAATGTTTAAATATGTTGTAACTGAAGCAGAGCGCTTTTAGCGCCTAAAATGCGGCTAGCATTGGGCCGTTTAGCCGCTGAAGTGCATACTTAACACAATTTTATGGCTAATAAAAAATGTTAAAACAACAAACAAGAACTACAGAAACAATCTACATGTTGTTGCACGTAAATTTTCACAGAAGCACACACGCATATGCGGACCGAATTTTATTTCATTCACTGTCCTTGTCTCAGTCAGCGCTGATAAGGCCACATGCAAGTGTGTATTTGTGTATGAAATCGCATGTGTTCATTTACTTATAGACCTATTTGGAACAAACTTACACGGAATTCAGTTAGCTAATCTCTCTAGCTGTACTATTTACTACCGCCAGCGCCTTTTAGGCACTAAAAGAAAGCAACAACAACGCCAACAACTTGGTGAAATACTACACACATAAATAAGAGAAATGCATAAAATAGGCCATTTATGGCTCATAAAAAAACGACAAAACAGGCATACTTTGCTTTTTTGGCTGAGCCGAAAGGGAGCGCTTAGGTGGTGAACATTCACCTTGAGCTATTTGCTTGTAAGTGCGTGCGAACACCTGCAACTGCCACAAACGCTTCATACAAGTTTTTTCATCGTCATGAAACAAGTGAGAAAATAATTTAGACTTTTTAGTTTCCCATTTAATCTAATTTTTTATTTAGTTTTTTTTTTTTTGCTAGGCGATGAGTTAATTAAGCGGTGTATTCTTTTTCTTTTATACTTTTGGAGTCTTGCGCAATTAGTTAACTTCAAATCGTATAAGCCAAGTAGCTGTGATTCTACCGCAGCAATTAGTTGCTTGTTGGACCATAGACTGATCAAAGGCCAAAGCGCCTCGCCAAGTGTCCAATTGAGTTATGTGCTTTTATAATAAAAAGAAATCTGAGATCAGTTTAGAGTTTGAAGCTGTTGCACTAATTAAGCGGCTCTTAATTGATGCATAATTTAGAAGAGATAACTATTAGACATAGATGTAATGAAGAGTCCGTTTCTCAGTAACTGTGCTTTTGTGCGCTCAAATTGGTAATAAAATATACACTTAATCTATTGATTATATGACTACTTTACTGCTGCTTATGTTATGTATGGATGTTTGATCTAACCCAAAATATCTATGATCGATTATCGATAACTTTTTTGATTTCTCTGATTACTATACTAATATAATAGTATGTGAACCTAAGATCTAAAATAAAAATATTATTTGGGAGAAAAAATTCTATGATTGTAGGCAATAATTTTAACTTTTTTACCAGCGTAGACAAAGCTTACCCGGTTATAGCCGAGGCAGTAATCTAGAATCATTATAATCGTGATGGAACATGTTTATATAAAAAGGGTTAAGAACTTAATTTATAAATACTTTTACTTTAAAAGGTAGACAACTGCATTCTTAAAGTATTTTTTGGGATCTTTGAAAATATATTTTTGACTAATTTGGCAAACAGTTTTAAATTATCTCGAAAATGTTTAACCGTATCTAGCGCGTTGTAATAATGAGGAATTTTAGAAAAACGTAGTTGAGCCTTTTTTAAACTCTATAGTGTATCAGGCACTCTTAATATCAGCAACCGGCTCTTAGCCACTATCAAACGTATCTAGAAATAACAGTTCACAAAGTTGACTCGCATAGAAAATTTGGATATGTCAAGCAGTTAAAAAAGTTAAAAAGATACCCTGTATAGAATAATCAATTTGTTAGAAATCACTTATGAAAGTTAATTAGTTTTGATGTGAAAATAGATTCATATCAATAACTGCAGCAGCAGTAGCTCGGAAAGCTATTGCAAATAATGAACTCAGGACTTGCTGCCAAGTTAATCAAAAATAGGTTAAGATCTCTCTTAGAAGCACCACGTTGTTGATTTTTTTACCACATTCCCGATAACTGGCGATATAAATTAGGCCAACGCTTGCTTCCGCTCGAACTCGGACTTAAGTATTATCACTTAATTTCCGGCCTCGGATTCCTTTCCGTAAACATGATACAAAAATAAAAGATAAGTAAAAATCAGCTGCTTTTCGGATATTTTACCGCAAATTTCTACTGCGCAGCTGCACAATGTTATTAAATACCTTACTATCAGCTACGAGTCATCAAATATCCCTGCGATTAACTCATCATTGTCAGCCAATTGTCAATGTTGATTTGTTGTCGTTACTACCTCCAGCTAAAAATAAAAGGGACGAAAACAAAACGCATGTGACTTCAACGAGTCATATGTATGCAAACACAGCAGCGTTAATCTCCAACTCCCAGTCTGACTCACTGCGTGACCGCATTGTTGTGGTGCTGGTTGAAAGATTTCGTCGAAGTTTATTGCTTTATCTTTCCATATTTACCTATACCGTTAGCAATATGCTTAAGTGCATTTTCTTTATACACTTCTAGTGAATTGCATTCAAGCGTTCGCAATCCTTTTTCCCGGAGTAATTTGTGTGCAAAGAAGCCCTTCGGTGAGACGGTAGATCATTGTTTGGTTTTGGAGCGTAGTGATTTTGTTCGTCCCGTAAATTCAACCATATTCGCTCAGAGTATAGAACAATAGCGCCGATTTGTATTATTATCTTTTTGTGGTTTGTGTGTAGAGAATGTCCTTATGATTTTCGGTAGCTCCTTGCAAATCGCTTAAACGCCTTAGCACACCTTGGCGAAAATGCGACAGATACATATATACAACAACTACGAAAGCAAATAATAATCGTCGATACAAATTCTGCGGTCTTGCGGTGCGCTTGCATCCTTTAATTCTTTCTCATCGCTTGAATAACTCCTTTCAGGTGTCACCCATTGCTTTATCTACAATATTTGTAGCTGGGAGGGTTTCCAGTTGATTTTTCTTACTCCTCTGTCTTTTCGCATCAATATCCATTATGTCCTGCTTGTTTTTTTGCCGCTTTTCTTCTCCGTCACATCGCTCATTGAGCAGGACAATGCGTCGTTTATGGAGAAAAGTAAAAACAAGAAAAAAATCAGTCTCAATCCTTTAACGGCATTTTTACCGCATTTCACCTCTTCAACAATAAACAGATTTTCCAGCTTAATCACTATGCGGTGGCTACTATCATGCGGCTGATTTCTCTTAAGCATAGACGGTACTTGCTGCTGCAGCATACAACATGCCATATGCAATAACCGCAACCGCAAGTATGTGTTGCAGTTACACATAGCTCACTGTCAGTTATTGATCCTTTCCCCCGACCGCTTCTCCATCGTTTAAAGTACACCATGTCTTCGTACTTTCGTGTGTAGCTGTCACATCTTTACCGCTATTAAATGTGCTCAGCTTCATCTACTACCCATGCTCAGTTTCAATCACATACTCATTTTCTTCATGCCTCATTCTTCGTTTGCCTACATCCTGACATTTAAGACTGCATGCGGATTGTGGTCTCTCCTTCTGTATGTTTGTGGCTGTTTTTTCTATGCGTGTGCGTGTTGTTAAGGTTCTATTGCATGTGCTGAACACTTGCAACCGCCCATCTTTTCAGTGAAATTAAAAAAAAGTACTGAGAACCAAGCAGGGTATACTTGTCTGGTAAAAAATTTGTAGCGTCAATTGCAACCGCAGTGCTCAGGAAAATTGACACAAAGCGATTTTCTACTTTAATGCATTCGTTAAACCATCACCAAGTCTGTATGCTGCCATCGCCCCAATAAATCGGCACACTCCTCTGTAGTATTCTGCGGTCGTTCACTCACTTTCTCAAGTGTCGCTCCTTCGCTTAGAAACAGGAAAGGATCTGTGTGCGAACAAAAGCGTTGTTTAATCACATTTATTGCAGTGCTCCGGTACATGCCTGGTAGGAAAGTGCATCATGAAAAATATTGTATCCACTCAAAACAAATAAACTCTGCATTGCCTCGTAAGCAGTTCGACCGACTAGTTAATAACAGTAAACGCGACTAGTTCAAAACTTACTATATAATAGTTCGCATCTCTTATTTATTAAATCAGAAGACTAGATTCATATTATAATTCGGGTATAAGTTTATATATATTCACAAAATGTCCCATAGAAGTAGCTCTAGTTCTATATTAGGTTATGAATTATTATTTCACTTCGATAATTATAACCGAGACATTTATAATGGCGAAAAGAATAGTTCTTGAAGAAATCTTCCGGTATTGAAAGGTCTTGAAGCGTCTTGAAACCAGAACAAATTTACTAGGATGGTTAATTTCAACTCACCTGGATTTATTGTCGTAAAAACGGAGGATCAACAAGTAAGGAAGAACTAAGTTCGGGTGCAACCGAACATTTTGTGCTCTTGCAACTTGCAAGAATCAAAGCCAGGGAAATACTTTAAGGTGTAAAACCAATCATATAGAATAAAGTCAAACGGATGTTCAATAATCTTTGGGCTAAAACAAGTTTTCGCTTAAATTTATCTTTTTTAGGCAGAAAGATACGTTGATATGAGTAAAACACGCTCGCTTATTTTCATTGGGATAACTCACATATTAACCGATATATGCGGTACAAAGTCACCCGAAAGTTCGAAAATATTTATATTAAGTATATGGGGGCTAAGGGAAGTTTTGGTTCGATTCAAACCATTTTTGACGTTCTGGCATACAATTATAATAGAATGATTATCCCTTAATTTCAGTTATATATAGCACACATTGACCGACATTTTCGATAAAAAGTCAACCATAAGTACAAGGGACCAAATATTCGGTACTTAGGTGCTAAAACAGTTTTAATTGGATTTAAAATTAATTAATTTTTTGTTATTAAATTCTTAAATTTGCATTTATGTAAAGGAAACTATTAAAAAGTGAAATTAGTCTTCAGATAAAATTGACATTGATAAAACCTATAAGACATGGATCTCAATTCCTCCCTCCTCCCGAGGTGACATAATGCCAAAACTATAACCATAAACAACAGCACAAACTTGATTTAACTTATTCTCTGAAAGTTAATGGAAGATATTTTCCGAGCTTATAATGAGAACTGAGTCCGATCCATTTTGAATTAGAGCGAAAAGAGCAAAACAATATCATTGTTTTAATGACTCGATTTTAAAATCAACGCAAAAATACGGTTATATTTCTGAAGTATTAATTGCTTCCTACTATTTTTACGAATTTATAACTTATTTCGAAAAAATTAAGTACATATGTATGTACATGGACTTGGGATTTCAGCTGTTTCGTGTCAAGCCATATACTACTGTGTAAGTTTTTGTTTGAAGAGTCATCTTTTTAGCAACGCCATTGTCACACCACATTTGACACAACCACAAGTTGTAATTTTCTCTTTCATACTTGTATAAGTATAATACCAATAATAGCGAACCACATACAAGGTATGACAATTAAATAATGAGACTGATTCCATAAAAACCGTATATTGGAAATTATTCTACAACTCTGCCATCCCGTTCAAAGTAGTCTCCTTGGGCAGCTATACAGCGATTCCAGCGCGTTTTCTATGCTTCGTAACATTTGCTTTCGACTGGGAAGTCCGCGAGTACCCTCGTCACGGCCGCCTGGATGACCGTAATCGACTCAAAATGGGTTCCTTTGACCACCGATTTTGTTTTGGGATACAAAAAAATCACAGAGTGACATGTCGGGCGAATAAGGCGGCTGTTGCAACACGGCGATCTCTTTAGAGGCCAAATACTGGGACACGCTGAGGGCGATGTGGCAGAAAGGTTCTTTGGAACCATCTTCGCGCACAACTTTTTCATCCAAAATCGTCGGTTAAAATTTGTCTGACTGTTTCACGGTTCATACTAAGTTCTGAGGCCAACATTCGAACTGTTAAACGCCGATCTGCACGGATTAATGCGCGAACACGCTGCGCATTCGCGTTAGTCCGCACCTCGACTGGCCTCCCACTCCGCGCCTTGTCTTCCGCGCTTTCACGCCCCTCCTTAAACTCTTTGTGCCATCTAAACACCTGGGCACGACTAAGAGCACTAACTTTACAATTTTAGCGTACGTTTCCGAAGCTGTTTCACCCAATCTGGC
>JBAWJQ010006443.1:0-61534 GCA_037783105.1 Bactrocera zonata
ACAATGTATTTGTATGTATGTCCTCATGAACATATGGCAATCAGCATGTTTTGTGAGCGCGTACATGGCGAAGATGAGCAGGCGATAGTGGCTGGCCACTTAAGCGTTTGGCGAAACAAGCTCTCTAATCATCTGGAGGCAGAATAGGCGCAGCGAGGCACTCAATGCGAGCCGCGAGCACTCGAATTGGATTAGCACATATGAGGGTGTGTATGTGTACGTAGATATTTACCCTCTCATTGCTTAGTTTAGTTGCAATGTACACATGTCGACTTTTATGTGACATCCTTAGGTGCCTTGTATACATCTTTATTGCTGGCGGAAATTATTACACTGAGAGAAATTTGTTGAAGTTAGAGGGAAATATGTAGATGTTCGTAATATTAGAAGCTGCGATCACACACAAATCAGGAAGCAATCAATATAACTAAAACTTTGCGCTAACAATTCCTTTAAAGTACGCCATCTTATGACCAAAATTTGTGCAAATCTAACCAAAACTGTACAAACCCGAATATGTGCACCCCAGTATCAATAGTTGACTTTTGACAGAAAATATCGGCCACTGTTTGAGATGTACAACTAAAATTAAGATTTTACCTTTCCTGACAATAGTATTTCCGTGTATTAAAAATCGGATCAATACTTCCCTGAGCCCCACATACCTAATATAAAGATTTTCGAACTTCCAGATGACTTTATGCTGCATATATCGCCCAATATTTCAGATATTTCAACACAAATTACAGAACATGTTTCACTCATAACAGTACAAGCTTTCCAAAGTAAACAGAACTTTTTGAATCTAACGCCCCCTGATGGTGCCATCTATATACCATCTATAGGTATCTACTGGGGCATTAGAATCTACTATCTGCGTTTTAAGTGTCGGTATGTTTGTGTTATCGGCTCGAAAATGAGCTTCGCACAAAGAGACAACATTAAATTTTGTTTTAAAATTGGTAAAACTTTTACCGAAACGTTTCAATTGATGAAAAAAGTTTATGGCGATGATTGCCTATCTTGTAGCAGAGTGAAGGAGTGGTTTCAACGTTTTCAATGTGGTCATGAGGACATAATTGACGATCAACACGTGGCCCAATCAAATCACCGGAAAGTCCATTAAAACTGTGCGTGAATTCATCAAAAATCAGCCGAAATCATCATTGAACTTCATAGAAATGGAATTGAACATCTCCAAAATATCGATTTATCGCATTTTGACCGAACATTTAGGCTTACGAAAGGTGTGTGCATGGTTTGTTACGCACAAATTGACTGACGACCAAAAATTGCTCTCATCGATCTAAAGCGTTATGCAAACGTAAAGGCCATTCAAAAGGCTTACCCCGGTATACTGGCGGCCATACCGACCAACGATATTAAAGCAGAAGGAAACTATTTTGTATAAAATAAATTGATTTTGACGAAAAAACCATTTTTTCTGTGTTTTTTTAAAGCCCTGTTTACTTTGGAACTCACCTTGTATATCTTTGTGCATAAAATAGGTGCAATTGAGCGACAACTTCACGTAGCCCCTAACTATTACCTGGATTTTTGAACATCCGTCTGACATTGCCCCTTATGATTGGTGATTGTATATGAGGTACCATAGTGAAACCAGTGAACATTTTTTAGTTTGTTTCATGATAATATTTAATAGATAAAACCGGGTCGTATAATGATTTTCGTTTTTCTAACAAATCTTATGGATAATTTGTCAGTCAGTGTATGAGTTGTATAGAGTATATGTACAAGTGTATAGAAAATTGTTTAGATTCCGATCCTCTGGTTGACGTTTTAGGTCTTAAGGTATTTTCCTGGTTTTGATTCTTGCAAGTTACAAGAGTATAAAAACGGTTCGGTTTCGAAAACAGAAAAATCACAAACATTTTCAAAGAATTTCAAGCTCAATAGTGCAATTCAGGAAGCAATATCTAGTCACTATTTGTGACATTTTGAAGTAAAGTCTCAATTTGTCACAAGCTACTATTCAAAATACAGTCTCTAGTCATCAGTTACAAAATATTGTCTTAAATTTGGCACCTGATAGTTAGCAGGTCACAAAACCTTATTTAAAAATATACCCAATTTATTGGGGAACACACACCACTGCTTTGATTAAAAGGAAAATATCGGTATTTTTGGTTTTTATTTAACAATTTTATTTAAAGCATTAAGTTTGTATTTTAAAAGGTTCTTAAATATAATGCCGGTGTGGACGATCGAGTTGCTTCGGATCGTGGTCGAGTTGAATAATCCAGAAGAGTAGCGAGACGGTATCCAGCTGCTTTAGTATTAAGAGATGAGCGGTGCGCGCAGGATAGACGTCGATAGTAAAGCGGTAGCGCGGCGAAATCGGGTGGTGACGATGTCAAACGTTTTTATTGCAACTTAAATGCTGCGCGGAGGATGGGTGTCGCAAAACGAAAGTTGATGTGATGTTGAGAAGATGTGTAACGAAATGTGTCTGCTTTCCCGTTTTCCTCCTTTTTGATGAGTTTGTTGGTGTATAGGCATGGTGAGTTGTTCTGTGGTATTCTCAGCTGTGGTGAACTAAGCTATATTATTAGGGTGTACCAGTTTTTCCGGGTAGAATGGGTGGATCCTTAACTCATTTAAACAACTTAAAAAAACTCTTGTTTATCATTTTGAATATACAGACAGTCACTAATAGAGATCATCATAGATTATAATTGATTGTCAGTTTTTTTATTTTTTAAGCAACTCAAACACAAAGAAATAAAAAATAAATCAATTTTACATAAATTTAGTAAGTATGCTAAAACAAAGTCAACATATATTTTATATTTAATTGTGCTTTTGGATTATGTTATCATAAATTTAATATCTGTTATTGACATATTTCTTTTAATTTAAGTTTATATATGTACTATACACATCTGAAAATAACGAAATGTAACAGCTAATTAGACCTGTTCGTTTTCCATTGAAAGATTTTTTGACTGTCACGTACTGAATTGCATAATCTTCTCAAATCACAAAAATTTTCTCTAATGTAAAATCTCAAATTTAGAGACTTGTGACTGTACTACAGTACAGAATTCCGGTATAATTGTGTACTTAATTTCTTACCATGTTAAAACATGCCAGACAACAAGAGCCAAACGAAAGGTGATGTAACTTTTTGTTTTCTCGTCTAAGATATTTGATACTAAAAAGTAGTACGTCAGCTCTTATTCTGACTACGTCGTAACCTAAAATCATAGAAAACATGGCTTAAAAAAATTACGTCTAAGAATTATTTCTATATTTTCTGCTTCTTCATCAATGATAATAAAAAGTTATTTTTTAAGGGTATTGCGCACCTATTTATATATGCAGAATACTTATATCTGCCGTAGTCTTTTTAGAAGATCATAATGATTGCACTAAAATTTCTCTCAGTGCACCTTTACTCTTAAGCGCCCTTTACGGCACAACATATCTCGACAATGATTGTTTTCTTTTCTCATGTCTAGCTGGCAATCGCCAGGATATCTCAAAACAAACATTTTGCCAGCCAACAACCACCGCCCGAGCAAGATGCCACATGCAACGTACAGCTGTCCTACAGCATTCAAACGCCGTGTTGAGGTTATTATTGCTGCTGTCAATGCTGTTAATGTTATCTAAGCAAATAATCGCAAGGATCCGCACGCAAACAGGCAGGCAAGCAGATGGAGGCTTTAACTTATGATGTGCGCATGTGTGTGTGGTGTGCCCCTCCATTCAGCACAAAACTCGATTAGCTGCCACACAATTGGAAGCTGCAATTGTTAGCGATGGTATTGAAAATAAAATAGACTAATAAAAATTCTCTTTATTTGATTTTGATGTACGCACGAACACTTGGTGCCACCGACCGCGTGAAATACACACAAAACCGTTTTGCATGTGTGCGTTTAGTGATGGAATGATGAAATGAATGACACCCAAAGCTGCAATCAAAACAAATAAGCAAATATGTGTAGGCACACGCTCCCACACACACACGTACACAAACAACTACAAGTACAACAACTAACATTTTCTCACACAAAAAATATTTTTATTGAAGCCGTTTGTTTGCCGCTGGAGGAAAATATTGAATAACAACCAACAATGTAAGCAACAACAACAATGAATAGAGCAATAATATTAACAACAACATTTGTAGCGCGTTAACAACGTGCAACGAAGCGCACATAAAACCACAACAAATCCAATTTCGCAACAAAGCGGCAACCTTGTTTGTTTGCAATGCCTGCCATGGAGTGAGGAAAAACATGCGCATTGTGAGTGCGCGCGAGCAAAGTATGCCTCGACGTACAAATTGAAAAACCCAGAGAAATCGTCGAATATAAATGGCCGAAATTGCTAAAGAAAGCAAGCAAATTCAAAGCAGCAAGAAATTTCTTTGAAACACGCCTGCAACAGCATAACCACAAACGCGCTAACAACAACAACAAATTTGGTATTGCCAACAACACAATAGTGGCAAGGGCCTTGCGCAAAGCCTCTAATTGTAGTCAAGCTAATCCGAGTTTCGGTGCGCCGCCCATAGCTAATGGATTTCTGCCACAGATTAGCACCTCCGCGGTTGTCGAGGCATCAAACACATACATATGTACATAGATACGTTCATACATACATAAATAATACTTAGGGATATGAATACATAAATACAAAAATATAGCTCTCGTACCGCGCAGTTGGCTTTGAAGCCTACCTTGCCTCAGCTTAACTTATTCCTTGCTGTGTGATCTCTGTACCCGTGAGTCTATGAATGCATTCGTAAAGGATATGCGTCGTGTGTACCGTTGCCTATAGCATGTTTGACGTTAAGCTGTTTGCATGCTGCTTCATCAACAGCAACATCTAAATAAATTCTACGGAGCATAAGAAAGACGGTCAAAGAAATACATACATACATAGGTGCATACATATTTTTTTACACACAAAACGGTAAGTAATATTTACACGTGCATATACTATATATGTATATGGTATGCTTTTTATATATCCACAAAAACATCATTACGCAAAAAGCCAGAAAAAACCGCAAAAATTTTACGCAAATTTTCACATTCAAATTTTCTTCATCTGCAATTTCCATAAAAGTGCACAACCGTAATTACTTTCTTAGTAATGATTACTTGTGAAATTTTCAGCTGCATTTGGTTTCGCTTTGTCTTTTTGGTGTAATGTCTCTTTAGTGCTTTTAGTGTCTGTAACCTTTGTGGTAATGAGACGCCAAAGAGTACGCAGCGGTTAAGTAAATTAAAGTATACCGTTGGAATTTTCAACGCCTTACCGTGGATAAAATTTGTGAATTTTTGAGAAAAATTCTACATACAGGCGCAGTAAAATATCTGACAATTTTCCTATCTGCAAAAATTTAACGCTTCAGAAAATTTTCGAAATACATGCAGGAACTCATTAAAGAAATTCTAGTCTCCGAAGTTAGTATTCGTTATAAAGTAAACTTGCGGATCAATTGCGTTTTGCCTCCGGATTTTACAAAGAGAAAAATATTCGGTATATAGAGACTGGAGCATGCTGTATTCCGATTTAATACGTGTTTGGAATCAAGCGAATTTGCAGAACTTATAGAATTTACAAATTTTTTTTTACGTACGTTATATACGGAGTTATTAATATTCTATTACAAATAGTATGTTGTATCGATGTATTTCGTAGGTAGATATCAAATTCAAGAGATACGAGAATGAATTGGTTAGTTTTTCCGTAAATTGAAGCTTATGGACAATTTATTTATATCAAAGAAACGGGTGTGTCCACTGCCTAAAAACTTGTGGAATCCTGAGTTCTATGCAAAGTGGATACCGCATGAACTTGGACAAGATCGAGTTACCGTTTCAGAAATCAATGAAAACAAATAGAGAATTGTAGAACTTTGTTCCAAATTGTTTTAACACTTACAGTTTCTCCGAAACAGACCCACAGTGAATTATTCGCAAAGCTCAAGAGAACGATCGCTGGAACTAAATTGCCGAGACTGGCGCTTGTAGGAAATTTGGAAATGAGAAGGACCATGTATTATAGTTATGTTATATGCTTAACATTATTAAGATCAGTCTAATAATTTGTGAGTTGAAAAATTTCAACCCAATTGGAACATGCTTAAGTAAATTGTTTGAACTGAAAACTTATCATTTTATAAGTAGTATAACCTAAAGTTTTTTGTAGAGCAGTATTATATATAATATTAAACATTTTCATTACATACATAGAAGATAGTTGGATAGTTTTTATTATCATAGTTATTAATACGATATTGAGGAACAAAGCCACAGTTTCGAAAGTATTTTGAACCACAAATCCGCCCATGATAATGGGGTAAATTCTGTTATAAGGTATTTGAAATGTGCTATTGTAACATTCCAGAAGTAAAGAAAATATAAGTATAAAAAACCTATTTACAGTATAACGATTTGGTAAGTCTTCATGTAGAACAAACCTTATGTCATGAGGAAAGTTTTGAGAGTAATTATTGATCAAATCGAATGCTTGCAATATAAGCTCATTGTGGACAAAGTATTTACTGCTTAGTACTTAAGGGGTCCCGGTGGTCTAGAACGCTTAAATTAAGGGTGTTTCTGGATTTTTTTTTTAGGTTTAAAAAAGAGCAATCAATTTAAAATTTTTACAGTTTACTTATACACTTATGAAGAGTACAAAAATAAATTTTTTTAAATAAAAATTTTTTTTAACATTATTAAAAATGGCGTCCAAAAAAAGTTATCTTAAAAAAAGGCTCCTGGTGCCGTTGTAGATTTTGACTTTTCTGAACATCTGAAACATAAAAACCAAATAAATTATTAATCGCTAGGAGTGCAGCTATCGCTGGAACTACAACCAAAAACAATATTGAAAATTAAAAAAATTTCGCGCTTTTGAAGTTTAGATTCTGAAAGCAGCTATTTTTGGAGCAGTTTTAGATCGAAATAAAATCGAGGTTCTTAAAGGACTATACTTTCGAACTATCAAAAAAGAAAAAAATCGATTCTTTGAAAATTCTAGACCACCGGGGCCCCTTAAAGCAAGGATTTTTGAAGTACTATAAGAACATTCTTGATCCCGTTTGCGTTTTTTATGATCTACTTTAGTGCGTTGTATTTTGTCATTATCGTTTCTATAAATAATTTGTATGCGAGTTATGTGACCGAAAGCATAGGTTAAAACTTTCTACTTACATTATTTCAGAGTTAATCGTACCATTGCTGATCTAACTTAAAAGGAGAGCTATTGGGAAGTAATTACTCTGAGATGACACCACCTTCGTACTAAGTTCTCTCTCTCTGACTTACATATTTTTTACAATCCGGCATATTAAGTTTGATGCTACCAGTTAAAATACCGTTGCAACTGTTCTAATCGCATTTACATATATAAATATTGAAAGATCTAAATGTAGATCCTTAAGAAAACAGCTCTATCTACCCACTGTTGTTAACAGAGATTAGACCCACAGTGTTAGAAGATCTTAACATTTGTTATATTACCTTGTCTTCCGTTAAAGCCTAATTTGGGTGAGACCACCGCAAGCCTTCTCATAATCAGTAACAACCATTAATGCATATCAACACATTGCAAACGCTCTACATACAATGACGACTTTGCTTACGCTTTCAGCATGATTATGGAAGCTTTTTATTTAATAACAACAACTGACAAAGACTCCACGAAAACAATAATAATAAATGAATGAAGCCGCGGCTCAGACAATAACGCCTACAAATGCGATGCCACGGCACAGCACATTGGGTAACTCAGCACTGTGAGACAAGCAAATAAAGCAACGAATATTCATTTCATTTCGCACGCATCCCACAGTCGACAATAGTGCCGACATTATCATCATTGCAGGACATAATCCTGCAGCATGTTATTAAAACAGAGCCAGCCGTTTAAAACGCTGCGCCGTAAAACAAAGCAAGCGATATAGCCGCATTTCGCACGAATAGTCCGTAGCGCGCTGAGCTCCAACTGACATTGTTGGTAATCCGTGTCTATTCTGTGCACCATATGTTTGTATGTGCTTTGGCGGCGCGCAGCAATTCATTGTGTCCTGCCAGCGCCTTGCGATTCCATGTGCCTCCCAAGTATTTGCCTGCGCGTCTGCCACGACGCTGTGCTTAACTTGTTTGCCGTTTAATACTAAATGATCCAATATCCATTTTTCCTCTGTGTATACTTGCCATCTGCATTTAAATGCTGTGACAGCGGCAGCGGCAAGGCGCGGAAGGTCTGTTCTACAAGTGGTAGTGTGAAGCGTCGCCACTCTCAAACATCGCTGGTGTAAGCGTTTAATGCTTGCGGCGGCGTTGCCGCAGCGCTTTTAGTAAAAGCGGTCCTTTGTGGCAATTTCACTATTATTTGCCTTCGTCGCTTTTTGTCGTCACTTCTTTGCAGCGTTCTTGCCTCATTTTTATTTAACTTGCCGCACGCTCATTTTCTGTTTATTCTCCTGTGCTCTACTGCGCGCAAAGCAAAGAACTTAAAAAATTAAATTAAATAATAAAAACTGAAAGAATTAAGTATAAAAATATGTATACATATATATACATACGTGTTTTCATTTTTTTACAAAAATTTTCAACCAGTTCCGCATGCGCGCCTTTGCCTAACTTCCTTTGACGCCACTGCCATCTTTAATGCCTTTGTTTTCATTGTAACGACGCTTTCACTGCACTGTCTCTCTGCTGTATTGCGGAAAATTAAACATTTCCAAATTACTCTCTTGACGGTCCTTCTCGACTGCTTGCTTATTATGCCCTCTCCTTTATTTCCTTTCCCGCCTACCTTATGCGTCTGTCTCCTCTGGCGCCCTTCCCTATTGCAATCTAGATTAAGTACTTCAAGTTAAACAGAAAACGCAAACTTTAAGTTCCATTGCGAAACTAACTTTTGCATTCCTTCGCAAGCATTTAACATTCCACGCACTGCTTTGATTGCGCAACACTACCACTGACTCGGCGATGCGCTCCAATTTGTTATTTACTCGCGCAGGAAAATTGCAGTTTTCCACCGAAATTATGCCAGATAAGTAAGTTTGCGCAAGTGGCAAAAACAGCTATACAACAACAACATCAATATGTTAAAAATTTCGGTACGAAAGTAATGTGCAAGCATTTTATCTCAAATACACATGTAATTACTGGTATTTCTTCTTGTTTCCCACAGTTTTGTGTTTATCACTTTTATATAAATTATGAGTTCACGTCGAGTTTTGTTTAATTTCTTCTAGGTGAGGCATTACTCGTATACAGTCGTAGAACCTTTTTTGCTGAATAGAAACTTTTTTACTTTCTTCAATAGTAGCCGACCTTCTTCTCCTTTGTTTAAGTATTTCAATCTTCCACAAATAGATAATAATACTATTGTTCAATAAAGAATTAATCCGAATACTCGGTGGTTTCGCATAAGCGATTTAAAACTTACATCTATTTTTGTATACGATGGAAAGCTGGAATTTCATAACAGGTTTTTAAGCTCTTTGGCTTAGGCTAAGGATGGGCTAAGTTCGGGTGTAACCGAACATTTTATACTCTTGCAACTTTCAAGGATCAAAGCCGGCTAAATATCTTCAGGTGTTGGCACTATTTAAAAATATATCGAAAGGCTCCAACTTCATTCTTCGACGAAATCGTGAATAGATGACAATCAGCAATTACAATCAGCCACATACTAATTAAATTCGCTCTGGGTTTCATTAAAGTACCTCATATAAAATCACCAATCTACACATATCAAGTAACGCCAACAGTCTCTTATTAGTTATATAGGGCTATGTCAAGTTTTCACCTGATTTCATAAATTTTAGATACTGTTATTAGTAAAACACGCTCTCTAATTTTCATTGTGTAAACTCACATATTAGCCGATATATGCGGTACAAAGTTACCCGGAGCATAAGGGAGAGAAGGAAAGTATGAACACGATTCAAATCATTTTTGATATATAGACATACCACTTTTAGGAAACGGTTTCCTCCGATTTTTTATTATGTATCTTACACTTTACCAGATTTTTTCGACAAAACGCCAACTATAGGCACTGGGGTCCTCATACTCGGTACCTAGGGGCTTGAATAGTTTCGGTTTAATTTGAAAAAATGTTGATCATAAGATGGCACACTTCAAAGCTATAATTCATTCAAAGTTTTATGCCGTTATATTAATTGGTGCTTTATTTGTATACTGGGATGTGAAAGAATCAGATATAATTTTTAATTATATGATATGGGAAAAAGACGTGGTTGTAGACCAATTAAATATTATTGCACTATATATAGGAACCGAATTTGGTTGATATATTTCTAGAAGGCCTCGAGGTATGGATTTTCACCTAAATATCGGCCAAGCCCTTTGAACACACTGAGAAAAAATTTAATCTCCCATTTTCTAAATATTCTTCAACTACAAGTGTCGCTCCTTAATGATATTTGTTGTGCCAGATTTGAGCTCTTCAGCTTAATTTACGGCTTAGTTATGGCACTTTACATGTACTACTGTGCCCAAAAAATAAGGTGACATTGTATTTATTTTGAAAATTCATTATTTATTCTTCCAAATTAATTCCAATCTTCGACACGTTCACGGCCGGCGTGGAACTCACTGTACCACTTGTAAACATTTTTTTAGACATAGCCTCATCACCAAAGGCATCCTCAACGTATCCGCAGCAGAAAATTAATTCCGTAAACAAAATTTAATGTAAATTCTTTGCTCAACAAATTTCAACATCGCAAAAAACGAAAAACTCACTTTTAGCAGCTCACAAAATGACACGTATCTCAAACACTAATGAATATTTTGACATGTAATTTGATATAAATGTGACTGACAGTACCACCAATCGCTTATGCGATTATAGCCGAGTCAACAACAGCGCGCCAGTCGTTTCTTCTCTTCGCTACGTGGCGCCAATTGGATATTCCAAGCGAAGCCAGGTCCCTCTCCACTTGGTCCTTCCAACGAAGTGGAGGTCTTCCTCTTCCTCTGCTTCCCGCGGTGGGTACGGCGTCGAATACTTTCAGAGCTGGAGCGTTTTCATCCATCCGGACAACATGACCTAGCCAGCGTAGCCGCTGTCTTTTAATTCGCTGAACTATGTCAATGTCGTCGTATATCTCGTACAGCTCATCGTTCCATTGAATGCGATATTCGCCGTGGCCAACGCGCAAAGGACCATAAATCTTTCGCAGAACTTTTCTCTCGAAAACTCGCAACGTCGACTCATCGGTTGTTGTCATCGTCCAAGCCTCTGCACCATGTAGCAGGACGGGAATAATGAGCGACTTATAGAGTTTGGTTTTTGTTCGTCGAGAGAGGACTTTACTTTTCAATTGCCTACTCAGTCCGAAGTAGCACCTGTTGGCAAGAATAATCCTGCGTTGGATTTCCAGGCTGACATTGTTGGTGGTGTTAATGCTGGTTCCTAAGTAGACGAAATTATCAACAACTTCAAAGTTATGACTGTCAACAGTGACGTGAGTGCCAAGTCGCGAGTGCGACGACTGTTTGTTTGATGACAGGAGATATTTCGTCTTGCCCTCGTTCACTGCCAGACCCATTTGAGTTGCTTCCTTGTCCAGTCTGGAGAAAGCAGAAATAACGGCGCGGGTGTTGAGACCGATGATATCAATATCATCGGCATACGCCAGCAGCTGTACACTCTTGTAAAAGATTGTACCTGCTCGATTAAGTTCTGCAGCTCGAATAATTTTCTCCAGCAGCAGATTGAAAAAGTCACACGATAGGGAGTCGCCTTGTCTGAAACCTCGTTTGGTATCGAACGGCTCGGAGAGGTCCTTCCCGATCCTGACGGAGCTTTGAGTGTTGCTCAGCGTCAGTTTACACAGCCGTATTAGTTTTGCGGGGATACCAAATTCAGACATCGCGGCATAAAGGCAGCTCCTTTTCGTGCTGTCGAAAGCAGCAGTGTCGATTCTCTTTTCACGGGTCTTTTCCAAGATTTGGCGCATGGTGAATATCTGGTCGGTTGTTGATTTACCAGGTCTGAAGCCGCACTGATAAGGTCCAATCAGTTTGTTGACGGTGGGCTTTAATCTTTCACACAATACGCTCGACAGAACCTTATATGCGATGTTGAGGAGGCTAATCCCACGGTAGTTGGCGCAGATTGTGGGGTCTCCTTTTTTATGGATTGGGCATAGCACACTTAAATTCCAATAGTTGGGCATACTTTCGTCCGACCATATTTTACAAAGAAGCTGATGCATGCACCTTATCAGCTCTTCGCCGCCTTGTTTGAATAGCTCGGCCGGCAATCCGTCGGCCCCTGCCGCTTTGTTGTTTTTCAGACGGGCAATTGCTATTCGAACTTCTTCATGGTCAGGCAATGGAACATCTGCTCCATCGTCATCGATTGGGGTATCGGGTTCGTTTTCTCCTGGTGTTGTGTGTTCACTGCCATTCAGCAGGCTGGAGATGTGTTCTCTCCATAATTTAAGTATGCTCTGGGCATCGGTGGCTAGATCACCTTGGGGGGTTCTACAAGATTATGCTCCGGTCTTGAAACCTTCTGTAAGCCGCCGCATCTTTTCGTAGAATTTTCGAGCATTACCCCTGTCGTCCAGCTTATCAAGCTCTTCGTACTCACGCATTTCGGCCTCTTTCTTTTTCTGTCTACAAATGCGTCTCGCTTCCCTCTTCAACTCTCGATATCTATCCCATTCCGCACGTGTTGTGGTCGATCGTAACGTTGCGAGGTAGGCAGCCTGTTTTCTCTCCGCTGCGACACGGCACTCCTCGTCGTACCAGCTGTTCCTTTGCACTTTCCGAAAACCAATGGTTTCGGTTGCAGCTGTACGTAAGGAGTTTGAAATGCCGTCCCACAGTTCCCTTATACCAAGTTGTTGACGAGTGCTCTCAGAGAGCAGGAGTACAAGCCGAGTAGAAAATCGTTCGGCTGTCTGTTGTGATTGCAGCTTCTCGACGTCGAACCTTCCTTGTGTTTGTTGGCGTGCGTTTTTTGCTGCACAGAGGCGGGTGCAAATTTTGGCTGCAACAATATAGTGGTCCGAGTCGATGTTAGGTCCTCGGAGCGCACGCACATCTAAAACACTGGAGACGTGTCTTCCGTCTATCACAACATGATCGATCTGGTTGGTGGTTTTTCGATCCGGAGACAGCCAGGTAGCTTGATGTATCTTCTTATGCTGGAATCTAGTACTACAGATAACCATATTTCGGGCCCGGGCGAAGTCGATCAGCCTCAACCCATTTGGGGATGTTTCCTCGTGGAGGCTGAATTTACCGACCGTAGTGCCAAATATACCTTCTTTGCCCACCCTGGCGTTGGAGTCGCCAAGCACGATTTTGACATCGTGGCGGGGGCATGTCTCATAAGTGCGTTCCAAGCACTCATAAAAGGCATCTTTGGTCACATCGTCCTTCTCTTCCGTCGGGGCGTGGGCGCAAATCAGCGATATGTTGAAGAACCTCGCTTTGATGCGGATTGTGGCTAGACGTTCATTCTCCGGAGCGAATGATAGTACTCGGCGACGGAGTCTCTCTCCCACCACGAATCCAACACCAAACTAGCGCTCCTTTATATGGCCACTGTAGTAAATGTCACAAGGACCTACTCGTCTCTGTCCTTGTCCCGTCCATCGCATTTCTTGGACGGCGGTGATGTCAGCCTTTATCTTTGCGAGGACATCTACCACCTGGGCAGCGGCACCTTCCCAATTAAGGGACCGGACATTCCAGGTGCATGCCCTCAAATCATAGTCCTTATTTCGTTTGCCGTGGTCGTCGTCAAAAGGGGGGTCTCTCATCAGAGGCTGTTTATTCCTTTTCATTGGGGGTGTTTTTTTACGTGGCGGGTCCCAAACCCAGCGCACAACCCTATGCAGGGGATGTTTCGCCTTCTCACTTTAGCTCGCCTTCAAACGGATGTTTTTAGGCTACCCAGAGGATACTTGGTCAAAGACCGGAAGTCGTGAGCTGCTTGAGTCATATGTAAAAGAATCGTTTCTGGCCACTCCCAAGTGAATAGCGATCAGAGAACTTTCCTCACTTGCGTGAACTTCTACACATGACTCCATCCTCCCTTTTTTACACTAAGTAAATAAATTATTGAAAGAGATTTTAGATTATAGTATATTATGTACATATGTATACCATACTCGTATTCATATACCATGTCAACAAAACAGCTTAGGAAATATGCCTAATCCCATTGAAATGATGTTTTGTATAAATTTCAACTTTGATCTTGTAAGGATTTCTTTTGACATTGCCAATAAAAACAATGTATAATATTATATGTGCATAACTGATACCTTGGTTGTAAGAAAAGTATCCAAAAGCAACGCTAAAGTAATGGATACGGCATTATTTTCTTTTTTTTATTGTTTATGTGTGAGAATATTTGTTGGGATTAAGAGGAGCTCACGAACACATAAGAAATACAAATATAAATACAAAGCGGAAATCTGTTACATGTTTTAGGTGTTGCGGAGCCAATTTTTATGAAAACAGCAACACAAACATAAAAAATGTTAATGCAATAAGAAGAAGTAACCAACACATCATAAGGCACACTAAAGGCAAGAGAGTCACCGAACGTGTGCAACATTGAGTCAAGCATTGTTTGCCACAACTTCACCACACATGCACCCATTCATGTTGTGACAACATACCCGCGCTAACACATGCACACACATATGGTTGGCAGCAGGATTAGAAGGCAGTTTACATGTGAAATATAAACATAAACAATGCCACAAATACATACATATAAGTACTTATATGTACTTGCGCAGAGAGTGTTTGAAAGCGTTGCTGTTAAAATCAACAACTTATGGAAGATGAAGTCTTTCGATGTTCTTGTGGCATTGAATAAGTGTGAATACAACAATATATCCATTCATAAATATGTAAGGCCAGGCGAGCAAGTAAGTCGTTGGCGGTCTGCTTATGTAAGCAGATAAGCTGATCTTATTAGTTTCTGAAAGGACTTTGGTGGCACATAATATGAAGATGTTGCATCACAATAAATGTGAGCTATGTAAAGGAGCTGAATTATTTTACAAATTTACTATAAACAATGAGTTGTAAAATCTGTTTTAAAATATATTTGGCTGAAATTCATTCATATCTTATATTTCATCACATAATCTTAACATAACTAAAGGCGTTTTAAAAACGGCCAGCTGGTAAAAAGAGGTAACAAGCCAAAATGACAATTGACGCAGAGCTAATTACATACTTATGTATGTATATAGTATACGCATAATGCATAAGTCATACAGTTGATATCAGTTAGAAGAGAGGTCGCAGAGCAAGGCTCAGAAACAAATGGAGAATTCAAGTAGTCACCAAGGAATCATCGAAGAGTCAATATGTAGCTTCTAAAATAATGACAGTTTTTACAAAAAGCATTTTTAAGAAACACGACTGCCTGAGAATAGATTTCAAGTCCTCCATAACATATCAGCTTATGGTCTTGAAATATAAGAACCACCTTTTCATTCAGTTTCGAAACACTTGTATCTAAAATTACACTCGTTAGGACAACTTTGATTTCCTGTAAAATTTCTCCAACTTTTCTAAAATATTCTATTTTTACTACTTCCGTTAAGCATTGATGCAGCTACTGTCATATTTTCCCCATTTCTTTCTAAACAGATCTAATTCATCGTTACACCTTCAGCGTTTGATGTTATTTTTGACTGTTTGACATATTTTAAGAAGTATAATATTACTTTGTCCTTTTAAATTAGTCTCCATGATCGCTTACAATTTTTAGTTGTCCGAATTCTCCAATCAATAATGTAGCTTATTAAGTTATGAGAAGATGGGTCTAAGTTCTAAGTAGATAAATGCTTTAGTCGTTTCAGTAATCAATTTCACGATGCTTAATATATTTTACATAACGGATGGATGATATATTTATACCCTAAACAGGGTATATTAAGTTTGTCACGAAGTTTGTAACACCCAGAAGGAATCGTCGGAGACCCTATAAAGTATATATATAAATGATCAGTATGTCGAGCTGAGTCGATTTAGCCATGTCCGTCTGTCCGTCTGTCTGTATATATACGAACTAGTCCCTCAGTTTTTAAGATATCGTTTTGAAATTTTGCAAACGTCATTTTCTCTTCAAGAAGCTGCACATTTGTCGGAACGGCCGATATCGGACCACTATAGCATATAGCTGCCATACAAACTGAACGATCGGAATCAAGTTCTTATATGGAAAACTTTCACATTTGATAAGATATATTCACGAAATTTGGTATATATTATTTTCTAAGGCAACAATGTAATCTCAGAAGAAATTGTTCATATCGGTCGACTATAGCATAAAGCTGCCACACAAACTGAACGATCGGAATCAAGTTTTTGTATGGACAACTTTCACATTTGACAAGAAATATTCACGAAATTTGGTATATATTATTTTCTAAGGCAACAATGTAATATCCGAAGAAATTGTTCAGATCGGTTGACTATAGCATATAGCTTCCATACAAACTGAACAAATAGTTACTAACAGAAATGCACCTGTGAAGGGCATTTAGCTTCGGTGCAACCAAAGTTAACGTTTTTTCTTGTTTTAGAAGTCTTATTATTTACTTGGTTGTTTCACTACAGTACCGGAAAAAATAGCAGGAAAATTAAGAAAAGGCGCTATATATACGACTAGTCCTTATTATTTTTTTAAACCTAAGTTATTTGTTTGTTCAGAGTCGATGGCGTTAATAGCTCGTACTCTTTTATTTTTTTAATATTAGGTTTAATATTACTTTGTATATTTCTCCTAATAAATAAATAAATAAATAAATATTTTTTTTAAGTTCCTTTGTCTCCAAAAGTTGTCATATGTCGCAACCGCCGATATTTTATCACTGTAGCAAAGTAACGCAGTTTTTCTGTGGAAAACCTTTTTATTCGATAAAATATGTTCACGATATTCAATGAAACAATCTTTGAATATATTGTTCAGATCGACAACTATAGCTTATTGCTGCCATACAAACTGACCGATCAAACTCACATTTTTGTATGGAAAATTTGTAATTTATGAAGGGATTTTCTTGTTTTAATATTAGGTGCGCCACTAAGTTCCCGCTGTTTGTCAATAAATGGTTCCAACAGTCAGTGGTGATAGATTTTGATATATCCAAAACGTTACAAACTTATCCTAGACATTTGAAAAATAAACTCAGTTTCAATAATAGTGACTTTGTTTATGTGTCATATACTTATGGTTGTGCCAATACTTCTGATTTCTTCCAGTTATCACTATTTGCGGGAAGTGTTGATTTTCTTCCTTCAGTCAAAGAAATCGGAAACATTTAAATAGATCCTCTTACCTGCTATATTCCCCAGATATTGCACCGTCCGATTATTATTTGTTTCGTTCGATGACACAAGCTCTGGCTCAAAAGCAATTCCACTCAGTTGTAAATAGCGGTGGGCAATATTTCCAATAATTAATTTTTAACCATTTCCTTACAATAAAATTGCGTTTTCTTTTAATAGAAACAGCGAGAAATTATGTAGTTGCGTATGACTATTTTAGATAAAATTTGTTTGCTGAGCATATTGAAAAGGCGAATTATATACGTACCTAAATATTCAAAGCATGCAAAAGATATACACACTAAGTAACATTCCAAACCGAAATGTTTATTTAGAGTATTAATTAAAATTTCTAAATGACCATAATAACTAACTAACACGCCGTGCGTCCTCGACGTCTGCAAGTGGGACGCAATGAGTGGGTTTCTGCCTGCCAAATCCAAAAAATTTACTATATGCATGATCGCAATTGGCAGCCCATTTGAAATTGGAAAATGATAGTTTTGAAAATATTGATTCCGCTGAGTACGGAGGCACTAATGATTGTGATACGCTGAACACAATGGTTGCGACACAACATTGCATCACGACAGTGAACTGAAAACGGCGTTGTGCATCCTACTACCTGAACGCATGTACACAAGACAACACAGCTCTCCATTTTGCATGTACACAATTTCGTTGTGGCCATACTAATACCTTGCACTTCAATGAAATTTTAATATTTTGTTCAAAGTGAAAGTTTTTATGCAAAAAATAAGTAAATAGGTATATATTTTTGTTTTATATTATCAATTGTTATTACAAATGATATAACAGAGCTATAATAGAGCTATTTTATGCTTTTATTTGTAAAATAACGTCAAGTTTGTAAGAGCTGTGAATAATTTTACATTTTACATATTAGTGGCATCACCACTCTTCCTCATCTCTCTATCTTCCATTCTACTGTCAACTCTACTGTCGTCCTACTGTCGCAGGCAAATATAGGAAAATTTTAAATTTAGCGAGAACGACAACTGTCGGCCTACCGTCGCATAGTCGTGCAGCTGACAAAATAACAGTGTCCATAAGAACGTGTGTATTTTAATATTTGACAGCTGTCTGTTGTCGTCTGTCGCAACCATTGTGTTCAGCGTATGAAAGTTAGGCTGCACCCAAAACAAATGCATGCACGCAAGCAATACCAGCCCGGTTGCAGCTGCCACATGTGGCAACAATTGCATGTAATGCAGCAATGTGCAACAATATTGATGGCTTATGCATGTATGTGTGTGTATATACGAATATACGAGTATATATAATTCCAATTGCCAACCCTAAACTGTAGCCAGTAGCCTAACCTTAAATCCGCTACACTTTCCACTTTGTTGATTACGTTCTTGACGCATACAACGCCACCATTGCCGTCACTTCTGTCACTCCGTGCTGTAAATCTGCAACAAGCATTTGTCGACAGTCAAAATGCATTCACGCTTGCACCCTTCAGTGCTCCAAGCAGTACAACCTTCACCCTCAGCCTACAAACTTACATCTGTGGCATGCATACTTTTGTATATGTATTGTATACGCTTAAGTGTGTGTGAGTTGGCGTTCTTTGGCATTTCTCACATCTATCTGTTGTTGTTGTTTTATGCATCCCTTTGATTGTGTGTTTATTTACCGCCTCGCAAATGTGTTAATTTCCACTTCAATATGCCACTTACAATGCTGCATAATGCTGTAGCTCGCACCAACTACTTGCAGCACGCGCCACATGCTTTCAATGCAGATGCAGTTAAAAAGCGAGTCCTTCACACTCATGCCAGCAATATTATAAATGAATGTCTAATTTACACCGCAACAAAATTCAAGCAGAATCGCTACAATAGTTGCAGGCACACACACACGTACATGTGTGTATGTAGGTATATTTGTGTAGCAGTTATGGCAATTATAAATGCATTTGCAAGCATATTTCCCTTTAAATACATGCAACAAAGTCAGCTATCAGCCATCACCAGCAGCCAAAAGTGCTGATGCAGCACCGTGCGGCAAAAAGGGGTGCAACCTTGTAGCTATGAAAGACTTTCTTTTCTACAAGAGCAGGGATGCTTAGCACGTTGGCCCTGAACTTTCTGCAATATCTCTATTTGTCTGCATAATTTATGGCTTCCGATTATGAAAGTCCATATATGTATACAATGTAGTTATGTTTACATTAGCATTAAAATAGAGTCCAAATTATACTATATGTGTTTGTTTGTCTGAAGTTCACTCTGAAGTGTTGTTAAAATTCAAAAGTCTGTAAAATTTCATACTCGTTCTTCATGAAGGTTAAATAAATAGAAGCTCATTCAGCTTCTTTTACTGAAAAAAAACTAATTAAATTATGAATTTATAGAAGAACAAATATTTGCATTTCGACTAAACTATTTTCGACGTTCCGATTTCCCTCAAGCACTTTAAAAACAACAGCGGGAAGACTAACTTTAAGACAGTGGGCCCACTTTTCTTCTTTTTAAATTCCATGACAATATTGTAAGCTATCTAGCCTTCGCTCTCTGCAAATTCAGAAAATATGACAGCATCAACAAAAATTAAGTTCGAAATTTTTATACCCTGAACAGGGTATATTAAGTTTGTCACGAAGTTTGTAACACCCAGAAGGAATCGTCGGAGACCCTATAAAGTATATATATAAATGATCAGTATGTCGAGCTGAGTCGATTTAGCCATGTCCGTCTGTCTGTCCGTCTGTCCGTCTGTCCGTCTGTCTGTATATATACGAACTAGTCCCTCAGTTTTTAAGATATCGTTTTGAAATTTTGCAAACGTCATTTTCTCTTCAAGAAGCTGCACATTTGTCGGAACGGCCGATATCGGACCACTATAGCATATAGCTGCCATACAAACTGAACGATCGGAATCAAGTTCTTATAAGGAAAACTTTCACATTTGACAAGATATATTCACGAAATTTGGTATATATTATTTTCTAAGGCAACAATGTAATCTCCAAAGAAATTGTTCAGATCGGTTGACTATAGCATATAGCTGCCATACAAACTGAACGATCGGAATCAACTTCTTGTATGGACAACTTTCACATTTGGCAAGATATATTCACGAAATTTGGTATATATTATTTTCTAAGGCAACAATGTAATCTCCGAAGAAATTGTTCAGATCTGTTGACTATAGCATATAGCTGCCATACAAACTGAACGATCGGAATCAAGTTCTTGTATGGACAACTTTCACATTTAACAAGATATATTCACGAAATTTGGTATATATTATTTTCTAAGGCAACAATGTAATCTCCGAAGAAATTGTTCAGATCGGTTGACTATAGCATATAGCTGCCATACAAACTGAACGATCGGAATCAAGTTCTTGTATGGACAACTTTCACATTTAACAAGATATATTCACGAAATTTGGTATATATTATTTTCTAAGGCAACAATGTAATCTCCGAAGAAATTGTTCAGATCGGTTGACTATAGCATATAGCTTCCATACAAACTGAACGATCGGAATCAACTTCTTGTATGGACAACTTTCACATTTGGCAAGATATATTCACGAAATTTGGTATATATTATTTTCTAAGGCAACAATGTAATCTCCGAAGAAATTGTTCAGATCGGTTGACTATAGCATATAGCTGCCATACAAGCTGAACGATCGGAATCAAGTTCTTGTATGGACAACTTTCACATTTAACAAGATATATTCACGAAATTTGGTATATATTATTTTCTAAGGCAACAATGTAATCTCCGAAGAAATTGTTCAGATCGGTTGACTATAGCATATAGCTGCCATACAAACTGAACGATCGGAATCAAGTTCTTGTATGGACAACTTTCACATTTAACAAGATATATTCACGAAATTTGGTATATATTATTTTCTAAGGCAACAATGTAATCTCCGAAGAAATTGTTCAGATCGGTTGACTATAGCATATAGCTGCCATACAAACTGAACGATCGGAATCAACTTCTTGTATGGACAACTTTCACATTTGGCAAGATATATTCACGAAATTTGGTATATATTATTTTCTAAGGCAACAATGTAATCTCCGAAGAAATTGTTCAGATCGGTTGACTATAGCATATAGCTGCCATACAAACTGAACGATCGGAATCAAGTTCTTATAAGGACAACTTTCACATTTAACAAGATATATTCACGAAATTTGGTATATATTATTTTCTAAGGCAACAATGTAATCTCCGAAGAAATTGTTCAGATCGGTTGACTATAGCATATAGCTGCCATACAAACTGAACGATCGGAATCAAGTTCTTGTATGGACAACTTTCACATTTAACAAGATATATTCACGAAATTTGGTATATATTATTTTCTAAGGCAACAATGTAATCTCCGAAGAAATTGTTCAGATCGGTTGACTATAGCATATAGCTTCCATACAAACTGAACAAATAGTTACTAACAGAAATGCACCTGTGAAGGGTATTTAGCTTCGGTGCAACCGAAGTTAACGTTTTTTCTTGTTTATTTTACTGTTAACTGTTAAAAAAAGACACTTCTTGACATGGCCGTTGAAGAGTTCGTTATACTCTCCTCCATTAGACTCAATTTCTGGACTTTTCTTTATGAGAGGAAAGGGCAGATGTATATACTTCTCATTAAAAAAAAATCCATTTGAAGATCTAAATATACAAGAAGGTATTATGTTTTCCACGATTTTTATAGGCTAAATTGAATTCACCAAAGATGTATTCTATGGGCGCTTGGAGTGCATCATCGTACTTGGTGACTTTAACGCCAGGGTGGGCAAAGAAAGCATATTTGGCATAACAGCCGGCAAATTCAGCCTCCATGAGGAAACATCCCCAAATGAGTAGAGGGTCCGAAATATAGTTATTTCTAGTACTAGATTCCAGAACCACTAAATTCTTCAAGTTACCTGGATGTCGAGCGAAAAGGTGGTGCTAACATTGACTGCGATCACTATTTTGTTGCAGCCAAGATACGCGCACGCCTCTGTGCAGCAAAACACACGTTAACAAAAACAATGAAGGTTCGCGTCGAAAAGCTGAAATCACAACAGATCACAGAACGTTTTCCTACCCGACTTGCACTACTGCCCTCTGAGAACACTTGTCAACAACTCAGTATAAGGGAGCTGTGGCATGACACTTCAAGCACCTTACGTACAGCTGCAACCGAAATCATTTTTTTTTTATCGAAAATGCTAAACAGCGAGTGGAGAGAAAGCATACTGCCTACCTCGCAAAGTTACAATCGACTACAGCACGTCCGGGATAGGATAGATACCGAGAGTTGAAAAGAGAAGTGAGACGCATTTGCATGCAAACAAAGGGAGAGGCCGAAATACATGAGTACGAAGAGCTTGACAAGCTGGCCGACAAAGTAGTGCTCAAAAGTTCTACCATTTGACTAACAGAAGGTTTCAAGACCGGAGCATATTCTTGTAGAACTGCCAGAGGTAACCTAGTAACTGATGCATATTAAATTATGAAGGAATTCGGGTTCGACATCTGCTGGTGGCTGGAGAAGTGAGCCTGACAGTGAAAGCATAACACAAGGAACCAAAATTCTCCAATCGATGACTTGGAAACCACCTCTTCGTTGATTTAAAAGCTGCTTTTGACAGTACGAAAATGAGCTGCCTTTATGCCGCTATGTCAGAAACTAATACGACTGTATAAACTGACGTTATCGAAAGCTTTGTCAAGACCGGGAAGAACTTCTGCGAGCCATCCGATACCAAATGATATTTCAAACAAGGCCAATCCCTTTGGTGGCACTTCTTCAATTTACTCTTGGAGAAAATAGTTCGAGAACTTAATAGAGAAGTTACAATCTTCTATGAAGGCGTACACCGATGATATTGATTTCATTGACCTCAACAACCGCGCCGTTAGTTTTGCATTCTCCGTAATAAATAGGAAAGCGAAGCAAATGAGTCTAGTTGTGAACGAGGGCAAGACCAAATATCTCCTGCCATCAAACAAACAGTCGTCGTACTCGCTAGGCTTCCCCGACACTGTTGACAGTCATAACTTCGAAGTCGCACACAATGTCGTCTATCTTGGAACCAGTATTACCATCAGCAACAATGTCAGCCTCAAAATCCAACGCAGAGTAACTCTTGCCAACAGGTGCTACTTCTGACTGAGTTGGAAATTGAGAAGTAAAGTCCTCTCTCGGCGAACAAAGCTCTTATAAGTCACTCATTATTCCCGTCCTGCTGAATGGTGCAGAGGCATGGACGATGACAACATCTGATAAGTTGAAATTACGAGTTTTCGAGAGAAAGTTTCAGACGAAAATTTATGGTAATTCGATAAAACCTTGAGCTGTATGACATATTCGGCTACTTTGTGATAGTTCAGCGCATTAAAAGAGGTCATATTTTCCGAATAGACGAAAACACTCCAGCTTTGAAAGTATACGATGCGTTACAAGCCGGGGGAAGCAACGGAAAAGGGAGAGCTCCACTCGTTGCAAAGATCAAGTGGAGAAGGGCCTGGGCTCGCTTTCAGTGTCCAATTGGCGCCACATTGCGAAAAGAAGGACTGGCGCGCTCTTGCTACTCGGCTTCTTTGCTGGCGTAAGTGGTGTCTACGCCAGTAAAGAAGAAGAAGAAACGAAAAAAATTGCTACGTTAAAGGTCATTCTTGGGAAACGGATACTACCGATTTCAGAGAAGTCGAAAGCAAAACTTTTGAAAACGAAAAAATTGAGGTGGTTGTCGATCAACAAAATCGACCAATCTTCTAGCTCCCTAGAAACATATCATCAAATCTATTAGCAATACAGGGATGTCTTAAAAATTTTTAATTTGTTCTTGTAAGACCCAATTAGGTACTTATTAAAACGTATAAACAGTGAATATAACTGAATTTTAAATAGACCTTCCAGGTTTGGTAGGGCCGCCCTTGACCTGGACGGACGAATTATAAACTACATAAGTGCATGTAAAGTCTAGTAAGACGAACAACATTATTTTTGCATTCAACTGAATTTTGTTTAGCATATTTGAAATGATTCAATGTATATATTTACCATTTTATTCGATAGCTTATTGCCATTTTGATGGTAATTTCAATTTGCCACTCTTGCAGAATCCACTGTGCCTGTTGAAAAAAAAGTCTGGCACAGTCAATTTTCAAAAGCTTCTTTTGAGACGAATTTTTTAAGAGCAGAGTTCTCCGCCAGAATCGGTCTATAATGTGAATGCATACGAAGCGATGGTATGTATGGTAAATTATCATGGATGACTAAAGTACAATTTCGAGTCTCAAATTTTTTCATATGTATATGAGTATATGTATGTATATAGCACACTACCTACAAAAGGGTCACAACTCAAAAATTCTTAAAATAATTTTTTTTCAAAACTACTACTATGCCTCCCGAACATTCGCATTTTTCACATTGTGACTCTACTGTAATTAGTGTGCGTTTGATTTGTGACCATTTTATAGTTAGTGTGAGAACATACAAGTATATTTTCTTTCCTATAACATCCAGTAACTTGATTAAGCAATTATTTCACAATGAAAATCAATTTCAACGCCACTAAACGCATAAGAAAACAGGAACAATGCCTAAGTGCGAAAGCGAGGCTGAAAATTACGAAATGCCGAGAATGTATTATCTTTTGCAATCAATTGAGCCCTTAATGAAATAAACTGCCATTTTACGAATGTAATTTATCTTAGTTCAATCAAATAGAAAACCTACGTCAACACCCAATACCTAGAACCGCGCAAAAACAGCCCCATGTGACATTGAAAATCGTCGAAAAAATACGCAGCTGAACTTTTCGTGTCGCATTGCTCATACGCTGAACACAATGGTTGCGACACAACATTGCATCACGACAGCGAACTGAAAACGGCGTTGTGCATCCTACTGCCTGAACGCATGTACACAAGACAACACAGCTCTCCATTTTGCATGTACACAATTTCGTTGTGGCCATACTAATACCTTGCACTTCAATGAAATTTTAATATTTTGTTCAAAGTGAAATTTTTTATGCAAAAACTAAGTAAATAGGTATATATTTTTGTTTTAAATTATCAATTGTTATTACAAATGATATAATAGAGCTATTTTATGCTTTTATTTGTAAAATAACGTCAAGTTTGTAAGAGCTGTGAATAATTTTACATTTTACATATTAGTGGCATCACCACTCTTCCTCATCTCTCTATCTTCCATTCTACTGTCAACTCTACTGTCGTCCTACTGTCGCAGGCAAATATAGGAAAATTTTAAATTTAGCGAGAACGACAACTGTCGGCCTACCGTCGTATAGTCGTGCAGCTGTCTAAATAACAGTGTCCATAAGAACGTGTGTATTTTAATATTTGACAGCTGTCTGTTGTCGTCTGTCGCAACCATTGTGTTCAGCGTATCATTTTTTATTGCAGCAAGCGAACACTAATTTACCCGTGGTAAACCGGAGACATTTTGACGCGTATACATGTACAAATATAAGTATGTATGCAAAGTGTGCATTTGGCTACGTGTGTTCGTTGCCTGGCATATGCATCGGACTATACTCACTTGGCAGTGCCCAAAACATGGAAAGGGTGAACGTCATAAAAAACCGGAAAACAACTGTGTATAGAAAAAAGGGATGCGCTTTACGAACACAGACACACATACGTTCATGACCACAAATACATATACTTATGTAAATATATTTAATTTTATCAAAGGACTGTGGAATATGTGATTAATCATTGCGGTAATTGAAAAGCAAACATGCAACTGCGATACACACATACTTACATAACTAGTATACATATGTACATACTCATGCAAACATATAAAGTGTCATTCATAGCGCTTCACTGGTGTTGCCACCAGAAGGCGTTGCAAGGCACCAAAACACACAACAAATCGAACTTACTGACTATTATAACTTTTATTGTTGTTGTTATTTTATATCCGTCCATGTGTAGATACATGCAGCTTCTGCCCAAACTCGACCGTTTAACTGGTCATTTCCTTAGCAACGCATTAATATCAGAATGGCAGATTTGGCTTGTAATTGGGAAATTTATCGCCTTAAGCGGATTATTTTGAAATTAGTCAATCGGTTGGGTATTAAATACAAGCTTAAAGTGCTTTTGTACTGTTCTAAGGCTTTTGAAAAGTGGGCACGGTCCGAACAAGTGGACAATAACCATATGGTTATTGGTGGCGACACAAAATGTGGCATCAATTACTTTGCTTACTAACTTTTTTGCTGTATTGCGTGCCTCTTTTGTGTGAAGTAGCGGGCAGCCGGCTTTTAATGTGATTAAAAATTAAATCCAGTTTATTGACCGAATCAATTAAGTGGAATACAAAATGTTGCATGCAATTGAAATGCTAATTTCCAATTTTTGGAGAAAAGGAAGAATACTTTTTATTAGCTGCCGATCCGCGTTTTGTAAGAAATGCGTTTAATATAAAACTTGTAAAATGTAAGGTATAGACAGCTTATGTAGCAGTGAGGAGTCATTAAAAATGAACATTCTAATGGATATAAATTTTTGCTTTGAGCATTCCATTCAGTTTCACTTATCACGTTTTGTACAATGTATCTCCGGGATTGAGAGTAAATATAACAGAGGCATTAAGTCTTTTATACTAGCTATTTAAAAATAATAATCCCGACTTAAAACTGTCAGCAACAAAAACAAGTGAGTAACTTTAGTACATATCTCCTTTATTAAAAGAATTTGCATGCATTTTCTAATATAAGAGTACACATCTGCTCACACATCACCATCAGAGTAACATTTCCGTAAAGATGGGACTGCTAACTATAAAAGAAGCTTTGCCCGTAGCTCATTTGACTCACAACAAATGCACCATAAACAAGTCCTTACAATCGCATTTTGCGAAAACTTAAATCGAATCAACAATAAATTACCTGGATGTTGACACCCATTAACCTGTATTGCTTCAGCTTAAGGGTTTATTGGAGTATAGAAATCTGAAACAATCGATAACATTCTTTTCATATTTCAACATCCAAACTATTTTCAATTTCAGTGGTGTGGAAACTACGGTATGTCGGTTTGAACAGACAGAAACATCTGTCATCATTTTCCTTAAACTAGTTTCCTCGATACGGTCGTTACGATATCTAAAGTCTAATAAGTCCCTTACATGCAACTTTTAAATATTTTTCTGTCGTTTGAATAGGGCAAAAGCCTTCCAAAGTTATAAAAAAAGAAGAAAATCATATTAGCTTAAAATCCAATAACATAACACAAATTAAAAGAACAATAATCAAAGCTCAAGAAATTCCTTCAGGTAGTAATATGGGATATTAACTCGACTGAAGAAGCTCACTTTAATTTGATGAGTTAATAAGAGAACCGAAAACAAGAGGATCGAAATTCCTTATATTAGGGATAAGAGGTTTAAACCGAGGGTTACGTAGACCAATTCCATCCTAACTCAGCGCTTCTTCTTCTTCTTCTTTACTGGCGTATTAACCGCTAATCTGATCCTTCCAACGGAGTGAACGTCTTCTTCTTCCTTTGCTTTCCCCGGCGGGTACTGCGTCGAATATTTTCAGAGCAAACGAAAACACTCGTCCATTCGGACCACCTATCCAGCGTAGCCGCTATCTTTTAATTCGCTGAACTATGTCAATGTCGTCGTATATCTCATACAGGTCATCGTTCCATCGAATGTGATATTCCCCGTGGCCAACACGCAAAAGTCCATAAATCTTTCGCAGAACTTTTCTCTCGAAAACTCGCAACGTTGTCATCGTCCATGCCTCTGCATCATAGCAGAACGGGAATAATTATTGACTTATATAGTTTGGGTTTTGTTCGTCAAGAGAGGACTTTACTTCTCAATTGCCTACTTAATACGAAGTAGCACTTGTTGGCAAGAGATATTCGGCGTTGCATTTCCAGGCTGACGTTGTTGTTAGTCTAGATGCTGATTCCAAGATAGACGAAATTATCTATGACTTCGAAGTTATGACTGTCAACAGTGACGTGACGGCTAGATGTGAGCGGTGTGATCTCCACTATCTGGAATGCCGAACTGTTAGGGATGTTTGAAAGGTTTGCGCGTGAGTTATTTACGCAGCGAAGACAATTAGCTGAAACGCTATGTTAGGTTAGGTTAGCTAAGGGGGATTGTGGGTGCATGGGATGGGAGTATAAGGTCTAACCCCTGATCACCAGTCCAGAGTAGTATGGAAGCTCAACTGGTAGTAGTTTCGGCTTCGAGGTCTGACCGGAGACTTAATTCTGATACCACGGGGAGCAGGAGCCCTTGAAGTTCGCTCCAACCTGCTCATACGGTATGGCTCCTCGGAGAGTATCGTGATGGTTGTGGTTTATACCCAAATGCGGGCAGAGTGTTTTGATCATTCAATGTGGAGTTGCATTGCAACCGGGTGCCGGACCCAAAGTATGGCAGAGGTTTTAGATGGGCCTCGAACCCTATCAAGGTGGTTAATGTGTCCATTCCACACTGCCAATTGGTATTGAAAATGCTTGGTATTTTCAGAGCGCTGATCAACGCATTGATTTGATCCATTGTACTTTTGAGTACCGTGCGGTAAGGCTGTCGTCAGCAGGTACCTACGTTAAACACACCGGACGTTGTCAACAAAGACGTGGGTGCCTAGTCGCGAATGTGACGACTGTTTGTTTGATGACAGGAGATATTTCGTCTTGCTCTCATCCACCACCAAATACATCTGCCTTATCCATTTTGCAAAAAGCAGAACGAACGGCGCGGTTGTTAAGGCCAATGATATCAATATCATCAGCATACGCCAGCAGTTGTACACTCTTGTAGAAGATGGTACCTTATCTGTTTAGTTCTGCAGCTCGAACTATTTTCTCCAGAAGCAGGTTGAAAAAAGTCGCACGATAGAGAGTCGTATACACAGCCGTATTAGGTTTGAAGGGATACCAAATTCAGACATCGCGGCGTAGAGGCAGCTCCTTTTCGTGCTGTTGAAAGCAGCTTTGAAATCAACGAAGAGATTGTGTGTGTCAATTCTCCTTTTACGGGTCTTTTCCAAAATTCGGCGCATGGTGAATATATGGTCGGTTGTTGACTTGCCAGGTCTAAAGCCACACTGATAAGGTTCAATCAGTTTGTTGACGGTGGGCTTTAGTCTTTAACACAATACGCTCGATAGAAGCAGGCTTATTCCACGGTAGTTGGCGCAGATTGTGCGGTCTCCCTTTTTATGGATTGAGCAGAGCACACTCAAATTCCAAGCGCTGGGCATGTTTTCATCCGACCATATTTTACAAAGAGTTCTTTGACACCGTGTGTGAATAGCTCGGTCGGCAATTCATCGGCCCCCGCCGCTTTGTTGTTCTTCAAACGGATAATTACTATTCGAACTTCTTCATGGTCAGGCAATGGAACGTCTGCTCCATCGTCATCGGCTGGAGAATCAGATTCATTCATCGAGCTGGAGAATTGTTCCCTTCGAAATTTCAGTACACTCTGGGCATCGGTTACTAGATCACCTTTGGGGGTTCTACACGAGCATGTCCCGGTCTTGTAACCTTTTGTTAGTCGCCGCAGTTTTTCGTAGAATTTTCGAGCATTACCCCTGTCGGGAGCTTATCAAGCTTTTCGTACTCACGCATTTCGGCCTCTTTCTTTTTCTGTCTGCAAATGCGTCTCGCTTCCCTCTTCAACTCTCGGTATCTATCCCATACCGCACGTGTTGTGGTCGATCGTAACGTTGCGATGTAGGCAGTCTATTTTCTCTCCGCTGCGACACGGCACTCCTCGTCGTACCAGCTGTTCTTTTGCATTTTCCGAAAACCGATGGTTTCGGTCGCACCTGTACATAAGGAGCTTGAATTGCCGTCCCACAGTTCCGTTACCTTTCACTTTCCCTTTGCCTTGACCTTACTCAGCGCTAAACCACTGTTCGCGTACAATCTATTTTTTTTTTTTGTTTTTTGTAATTTCTATTTTTGCTAACACAACATATAACTAACATTCCGCATACCACTAAAATGTTCCTTGGGTTTCATTAAGGTACCTCACACCCAATCATACAATTATATGGGTTAAAGTCAACCGGATGTTCGAAAGTATTGTTATTAGCTTTATGGTGGCTAGATCAATCGCCCGATTTCATCTTTTACTTTCGGTTGAGTAGACAATTAAAAACTAAAGTCCTCCTCAAATAAAGACTAAAGTGTTTGAAAAAAAGTTTTTGCGGAAGATATAAGGTTCTTTGCGCTCTAGAAATTGGCGAATACCGCAGTCGATGGACGATGAGCTGTACGACGATAACGAATAACAATATGACGGCGCCGGTTGTGTCATGTTGTCGGAATGGGAGGGAATACTCCAGTACCCGCCAGAGAAAGACCTCCACTCCCTGGAACGGGCAGGTGGAATAGGACCTAGCTGCACTTTGTATTTCGAATTGGCGTCAAATAATAAAAAGAAGGAACGATTGACGCGCCGTTGTTAACACGCGCCATGTTAAACATCTTAAATATTTCTCATAAAAAACAGAGCTTCAATATGAATTGAGTATTGTTCCAAGCGCCCTATCATTCATCTGGCCGTGCAAGCGAAAACTAAAAAGAAGGTTTTAAAAGATACCATGCACAGGGATTATTCATTAGGAAAGCAAATATAACTCTAAAAATTTAAAAGAAACCCATAGCTTTGGTGTTTAATAGGTTAACAAACCTTCACGCCATATTACGGTAATCTACAAAATAAAACTCTCTAAAAATATGGTTGGAGACAAAAAAGTGCGTCCTTATATATAAATTGGGAAAATAAATTTTTCACCAAGTTTTTAGGCGATTTGAACCGGAGTTGACAACAACTACGTGGCACTATACTAATAGAGTTGGTAAAAGTTTTAAATTGGGCCAAAATTTCGTATTCTACTAACTTTACTTACTTCAGATAAATCGAGGACGAAATTAAAACACTTCACAGTACCTCTGACAAGGTTCAACTTCCATCTAAAATGTCCACATAATTTTTCAAGCTTTTCAGATAGTCTAAGACACGTGCCATCGCTTTAGAAAGTATCCGAAGTCATAATGATACCCAAGCCGGGTAAGCCAGTACACGGTGTTCCATCGTATAGGCTAATCTCGCTACTGCCAGCCTTATCTAAAATCTTTGAGAATGTACTCATAAATAGGCTCAAACCAATAATCGCTCATAAAAACCTAATACCAACACATCAATTTGGCTTCCGTGACCATCATTCAACAATTGACCAGGTACACCGAATCGTTAATTTCGTTTAAAATACAATCGATAAAAAGAACGTTTGTACGGCGGCCCTTGGACGTGTCTCAAATTGAACTATATGCTACCCAAACAATTTTGTGAAATAATTGCTTCGTACTTAAAAGATAAATACTTCCGCGGTGTTCCCCAGGGAAACGTGTTGGGGCCAATGCTTTACTTGCTTTTTACCAGTGACCTCCCGTCTGATTCTAGTTATATAATATGACAGCGACATTTGCGGATGACACAGCTTTGTTAGCAGCTGGAGAGTCAACTTCAGAATCTAGTCGACGAGTGCAGACAGCAGTCAACGCAATTACTAAGTTACACCAAATCAATTCATGCCGACTTTACCTTGAAAAAGCCGGCATATTGTCCAATTTATATAAATAACATTCCTATACCACACCATAACAGGCTAAGTACCTAGGTATCACCTTAGATGCTAAGCTACGCTGGAAAGAGCATGTCAAAAAAAAAAAGGAGCGAGCTTGATATGAAATTTGGCAAACTTTACCACCTAGTTGGCAGGAAATCCAAGCTATCAATACAAAACAAACTGTTATTATATAATCAAGTCTTAAAGCCAGTTTGGACCTATGGAGCCCAACTATGGGGTTGCTCAAGCCAAAGCTGTATTGCCTGCATTCAACGCTTTCAAAGTAAGCTACTAAGGACTTTAGTTAATGCTCCTTGGTACATTAGATCTACTGACCTGCACCGTGATCTAGACGTGAATTCAGTGGTAAATGAAATCTCCAAATTAGCAAAGTCTCACGAACTGAGGTTTAGACAGCACGTTAATGAGGAAGCCTCCAGACTCGTCGAAACTGCTGGGCGAGAAACCCGGTTGAAACGCAAGAAGCCTTACGATCTAGTAAGACAACAATAGCAGCAAATCTATTTCTTAATATTTAGCTTTTAAGTATCTCTCTTACTTAATTAGACTAGAATTGTTGTTAGTACTCGTATTTTACTTTTATATACTAGGTACAATGTAAAGAAAAAAAAAAACAAAAAAAAAAGATAGCCTTTTACCATATATGTATGTATTGCTTTGCATAGTGTGGATTAATACCAGAATTGGAAAACATTTCTTTCACTTACCTTTTAATATGATGAAGTCATACCCTCAGATCCACAAAAATAGTCAGAGAGTTGTTAAACCAATATTTCCGCATAAGTAGCAATCAAAATCTCCTTGACTTTCTTCGATGACCACACAAATTGAAATTTTATGTTATTATTTATCCAAATTTTATTTCTCTGATTTTATCCATTTTCTATTTGTTGCAAATTTATTTTTAAAATTACAATTTTTTACTGTTGTAAATCCTATCATAACATGTAACTGTTTTACATAATAAAAATCTTTATCGCTGCATTGTCTTTATTCAATAAAAATAAGAAACATAAAATGTCCAAAAACTAAAAACTTTGAAAACTCAATTTCAAGGTTAGTTAGATAACTATCACAACAACTCATTTCTGGACAGACAGAGACTTGACTTGAGACTACAATAACAATTTACTAAAAGAATAAAGAACACAAAAACGAATTCAATAAAATGTCAACAAAAGAAAGAATTGTATGAAATTTTCCACCTGGACAAAGCAACGCTAACACCGTCGAGCAAACAGTATTACCAAGAAATCTAACAACTCAAAAACGATTACAAAGCAGCTACAAAAGTATACATTGCTGATTTATTAGACATTAACCAAAATTTCGGGTTTCAGTTACAGCCCAAATGCGAAGGGAATTTACGAACAAAAGGACGTGCAAAGGACAACGCATATGAGTTGACAAAAAAAGTGACAGGAGAGCGCTGTTGTCCGAACCTTCGCCACGGAATTGCAGTCTTATTGTAAGGCAATTATTGTTTGAAGGCAACCAAACGGACACAACGGATCATAAATCAATGCAACAAAACATAAGAAAATCGGTTACTTTATAGCGACACTTTTATATTTGCGCTTTCTTGCGATTTTCTTAAATTCTATCACATTCATTTTGGTATCCAGCGACAATATGAAACCATAATTGCATTTTTACAACGTGCAGCCAGCGTACAATAACAACGACAATGGCGCACATTGTCCATTGCAATGACAACATTTTTATTACTGAAACAAAAGGAAAATGCAACAAAAAAAGCATATAGTAACATCGAACAATATGTGTCAAGGTGCTGCCTACGACTGAGCCGTGCAGCGGAAGAAGAAGAAGCACAAGTGTGTGCCAGTGCGCCGCTGGTGGTACACACATAGAGCGGCTTTTGCACCACAGGCAGCCTGACGATATTGCCAGCAACTCAATTTCGACTTATCACACTTTGCCTTTCTAGCCATGCAAGGCACATGAACACATACATATACTCTTCTATCAGCCTCACCAACTCAATCAGTATTCTTTGGTGTTCGCCTTGCATTTCCACGAAAACTCAATTCGTGCAACTAATAACGTTAACTCAGCCAAAAAGTGCGGCTTTAAGTGCGTTCTACAATGAGCCCTTGCTATTAGCACGCCACAAGACTCGTGTGCGCTCAAGGATAATCGCTGTTGGCTCGTACTTGTTGTTGCTTTCAGCATGTCAATAGGGAAATTGTTAACCATCGAAGCAAACTGTAAAAAATTTTACATACTTAGTTTGCAAAAACGTTCACCGCATGCGCAACGCTTGCTGGTAGTGTTCACTATCCTTTAGACGAGGTCAAGTGTCCCACTGACCTTTCCCTGATGCATGTTTATTACACAGTCATTATTCGTTTGTACACTAGCCTTTGAAGTCTTAATCAATTTAATAATGTGTTTCATAAAGCATTACCCTAGTCACCTTTATACAAAACAGAACTAATTTAGCTGACCTCGACTATGATTTGTTGTTACAAATCACTCTTCATACTTCTGTTTGCAACCTTTTATTACCAATATTTTTTTCTATAAAATTTTCCCAGAAGAATAAATCAACTAATTTAACTTAGTCTAGCAATAAAGGCTAATAATCTTCAAGGTCACTTGAGTTGAAGGTTAAGACTTTGATTTCTCTTTTCAGCAGATTTCTATTGTACGTTAGGCAAACTATAATGACACCATTTAACCTACTATTGTTAGGCATGCATTTGAACTAAATATTTGAACTAGGTAAAAATAGAATCTTTACAGTTCCTGATACTTAAATGAAAGATATTTTGGTGGAAGCAATCGATAAATATCTTAATTGCTATGTAAGAAACATAGAGTCTTGGAAATTTTCATAATTTAGTGATAATTCGAGTGCAAGTCTCCACAAACAGATATAATGTTTCTCAAAAAAGATTAATTTAATATCGAGAACACGAATCACTGAGCAAATTCGATTTCCATACATACATATTCTGCTATTCGTGTCGGAAACGAAGTCACCAAAGTAGAGATCATCAAAACTAGCCCAGTGAATTTTCTTCGGCTTCGTTCAGCGATATTCGGTACCGATGTTGTCAGTCCCTCCGAATAATAAATCAAACTTCAAATATGAGTCTTAAACAAGTAAATAATGATCTTGGAGATCAGTTGAGATTTTTAATATTTTTCGGTTTCTATGATGTGTATTAAATTTCATTCGGAAATCTCAAAAGTTGCAGATTTAAATTAAATTTATAAACACTAGAAAGTAAACATGGCTTTGAAAATCGCTGGCTAGAAAACGGTTTTATTCATATACTTTCTTAAGCAACACTGTTCAAAATTATCCGTAAAACATTTTTCGCACAAGCGATTTTATAGAAAAACAAAAAAACGTTAACTTACGTTATACTTAAGCTATAATACCCTTCACAAATATTAAAGATGTCTGCACATCACGTGATACATATATGCTATAGTGATCCGATTTGAATAATTTCGTCGAAGATTGTATTGCTGGCTTGACAATCGCACAATCAAAATTTTTTAAAGATATATCGTCAAATGAAAAAGCTGTCCGTAAAAGCACTAGACTCCCTTTGTTCAGTTTGTATGGCAGCTATATGCAATAGTACACACAAATGAGCAACTTCTTGCGGAGAAAAGGATGGATATAAAATTTCAGATCGATATATCTCAAAAACTGAGGGACTAGTTCGAATATATACAGACTGAGCGACAGATAAACGGGTCTCCGCCGTTTATTTCTGGGTATCCCAAACATCACGGAAAACTTAATATATCTTGTTCGGGGTATAACAAGTGAGGAAGGGCTAAGCTCGGGTGTAACCAAACATTTTGCAATCTCGCAACTTGCAAGACGCAAAGTCCGAGAAATTCATTCAGGCAAATATGAGAGTTAGGAGTAGTATTCACCCAATTTTATTCATTTTTGCCACTAATACATAATAATAACATGACTACTAAAAAATTGTCCCTGGGTTTCATTAACATACCACATTCATATGGTATAAAGTTAGATAGGCTAGGTCAAGTTTTCACCCAATTTTACCTGTTTTAGGCTAAAACGCCGTTATGAGTAAAACACGCTCTCTTATCTTCATTGAAATAGCTCATATATTGACCGAAGTTCGAAAATCTTTTTATTAGATATATCGGGGCTCAGGGAAGCATTGACTTGAATTCACCCATTTTTGATACACGAGAGTTAGTATTGTTAGAAAAGGTTAAACTCTGAACGACAATTGTTAATCCCACATATTGACCGATATTTTCGGTAAAAAGTCAACTATAGGTCCTGAAGTCCATATTACTATTCGGTGCCCAAAGGACTGAACAATTTTTGTTTATTTGGACAATTTTTGGTCATAAGATAGCACATTCTAAAGGCATTGTTCGATAAATGCTTCTCGAAGGGAAAGAATCAGATGTACTTTAAAATTGTGTTCTATGGGAAGTAAGTTTGGATGTTATCCAATTTCAAAAATTTTCACACTGTAACAGAAAAATGTCAGCAGAATGTGAGACATCAAATTTGGTTTAAATCGGCATGCCGGATCTTGAGATATGTGTTTTCACCTGAAAGTGGGCGGCCTCACGCCGATCGTCCAATTTTTATCCCGGCTTCATTAAAGCCCTGTCAAACAATATCGAGGGTAAAATTTAATGTGTCTGACTTATTTAGTTATTGTTGTATTACGCTTTTAGTAATTTTGAAAAGTTCCGTTATATTGGGAGTTGCGAAGTTAGTCCGATTTCATTCATTTTCGTCATGTCGGAAGAATATTTATAGTACTTGTGCTAGGCGAATTTGGTTATTGTCACTTGAATGGTTTAAGAGAGATATATGTATATTAAACTTATTAGAGGACGAGGCCGCACCCACTTTGTCTAAATTTTGGGCCCCTTGCCACTGCGATCCCTTGTGCCAAATTAGAGTTTTATATCTTAATTTAGTGCTTAGTTATGGCACTTTATAAGTTTTAAGTTATTGCTTTGTGGGCAAGACAGTGGTCCGATTACGTCCATCTACGAACAAATATACAAGCATACCAAGTTTCATTGAGGTATCTCATGTTTACTCAAGTTACAGCTTCCACGGACGGACGGATAAACAGACAGTCAACCAGATTTCAACTTTTCTCCTCATACTGATCATTTGCATATATTCGCCTTGTTTTAAGTTATATGTACATAGATGCATGTCTTTAAATCGCACCAAAGAAAATTATATTAAAAACATTCTAAAATGAATTTTTTATATAAGAGTTCCTATATCAGGTTTAGAGCTAGGTCTAAACCAATTCTATTCGTATTAACCCGAATTTATCCATTTTACTCACTGTTACTAGCAAAATAACCTCCCTTTTCTCTCACATATTGCCCGATATATGCGGAATAAGGTAAGCCGGAAGTTATATTAGATATATGGGGGCTAAGAGAAGCTTCCATCCGATTCCAACCATTTTTGACATACAGGCATACTGTTATCAAGAAAAGATGTGCGCCGAATTTCATTAACATATCCCAGAGAATTATCGATATTTTCGATGAAGAGTTCGTATTCGAACTGTGATCCACATAAGCGGTATCCGGGGTTTTAAACAGTTGTTGGCCGATGTTGACAATTTTTGGTCATAAAATGACCTACTTAAAGCGCACTATGTAAGTCTTATCCCTATACACTCCTTAGTGCCCGATTTACATACTGGAAATCGAAAGAATCAGATGGAATTTTAAATGGTGTTATATGGCAAGTGGGCATAGTTTTTATTTGATTTATACATCACAACATAAAGAAGTAAGGAAGGGGTAAGTTCGGGTGTCACCGAACATTTTATACTCTCGCATGATAAAGTGATAATCGAGATTTCATTTTCCGTCATTTACATATTTTTTTATTTTGCTGTAAAATTAATTAGATTAGATCAATTTGTGTACTTTGAGTATTGAATTTTATTTTCATTTATATGTATGTATTATACAGAGAAGGCATCAGATGGAATTCAAAATAGCGTTATATTGGAAGAAGGCGTGGTTGTGAACCGATTTCACCCATATTTCGTACATGTCATCAGGGTGTTAAGAAAATATTATATATCAAATTTCATTGAAATCGGTCGAGTAGTTCCTGAGATATGGTTTTTGGTCCATAAGTGGGCGACGCCACGCCCATTTTTAATTTTTAAAAAAAGCCTGGATGCAGCTTCCTTCTGCCATTTCTTCCGTAAAATTTAGTGTTTTTGACGTTTTTTGTTAGTCGGTTGACGCACTTTTAGTGATTTTCAACATAACCTTTGTATGGGAGGTGGGTGTGGTTATTATCCGATTACCTCAAAATATGCCCCTTCCTAATGCAATCCTTTGTACCAAATTTCACTTTAATATCTTTATTTATGGCTTAGTTATGGCCCTTTATAGGTTTTCGGTTTCCGCCATTTTGTGGGCGTGGCAGTGGGCCGATTTTGCCCATCTTCGAACTTCACCTTCTTATGGAGCCAAGAAATACGTGTTCCAAGTTTCACCATGATATCTCAATTTTTACTCAAGTTACAGCTTGCACGGACGGACGGACAGACAGACATCCGGATTTCAACTCTACTCGTCACCCTGATCACTTTGGTATATATATAACCCTATATCTGACTCATTTAGTTTTAGGACTTACAAACAACCGTTATGTGAACAAAACTATAATACTCTCTTTAGCAACTTTGTTGCGAGAGTATAAAAATTTAAGGATAATATTATGTACTGAAATATGTGATTTCACGCAAAGGTAGACGGTGTCGTGTAATTTTGACACCGGCTTCTATTAAGTGCTCTTGCACCATTCCGGATGTATAATATAATGTCTTCGACGCATTTACTTATTGATGCATTTAACTCTTAGTAGTTAAAAAATACAACGTTGTATGGGGAGTGGATGATATTATCGTCCTATTTCCCACATTTTCACACTGTCAATAAACATATTAAGGGTGAGGCCACGCCCACTTTTCGAAGATTTTCAAAAGATAAACGACCCTACTTAATTTAATGCGTTGATTAAACTTAGTTATGGCAATTTATACGTTTTCGATGAATGACAGTTTGTGGCCGTAGTGTGATCCAATTACGTTAAAATTCTTTTCTGTACCAAGTTTGATCACAATATCTTATTATACTCTGAGAAGGGTATATTAAGTTTTTCACGAAGTTTGCAACACCCAGAAGGAAGCGTCGGAGACCCTATAAAGTATGTATTAGGTCGTCAAAAAAGTCTTGCGGTATTTTCGCTAGCTGGCGCTGAAAGCGCGTAGTTCTAGTTTTATTCGTCGCATCGGGTCATGCTATACCTTTTTGGAAAGCTCATTTTACGCGCTAACATGTGTTTTATTGATTGTCGTTTCTTTTAAGTCGTTCGTGAGTTATAGCGTCGCAAACATGGAGCAAAATAAAGATAAAATACGGCATATTTTACAGTACTACTACGATAAAGGCAAAAATGCATCTCAAGCCGCCAATAAAATATGTGCAGTTTATGGACCCGATACAGTTTCCATTTCCACCGCACAACGATGGTTTCAACGTTTTCGTTCTGGTGTAGAGGTGGTCGAAAATGCGCCATGCTCCGGAAGGCCTGTCGTCGAAAATTGCGATAAAATCGCTGAATTGGTCGAAAGAAACCGACATAGTAGTGATCAAACTGTTATAAACCATTTGAAGAAGCTTGGAGTCACTAAGAAGCTCGATGTATGGGTGCCACACGAATTGATTCAATATATAAATGACCAGCATATCGAGCTGTGTTTGACATACTTGTCACATCTCGACAAGTATATATTCACGAACTAGTTCTAGTTTTTACGATTATTGTTCTGAAATTGCAACAATGCAATTCTCTTCGAGAAGCTACTCATTTGTTGCAGATCGGTATCGACCACTATAACATATAGCTGCCATACAAACTGAACGATCGGAATCAAGTTCTTGTACGGACAACTTTCACATTTGACAAGATATATTCACGAAATTTGGTATAGATTATTTTTTAAGCCAAAAATATAATCTCCAAAAAAATTGTTCAGAACGGACTACTATAGCATATAGCTTCCAAACTGAACACATAATTACTAACAGAAATGCACCTGTGAGGATATGCTTCGGTGCAGCCGAAGTTAACGTTTTTTTCGTTTTTACTCAAATTAAAACTTCCACAGACAAGTAGAATAGTTTCGATTAATTTTCGGTGATATGTGCAAAACTTTATACTCTGTTGCACATGTTATTAATGATCCTATGTCAAAATTATATGATATAACTAGAATTTACAAATCTGAAATTTGTTATTTGAATAATATCAAATGCATATCGACGAGGTTAAAAGGAAACTAAAATTATGTGATTAACAAGAGAAAAGTCCTTATTTTTCCAAGTCTTCTTTGAAAATTAAATTATCGAGAGCGACAATTATTATCATCAGCAACAGAGATGACCGTAAGAACGCACAAAAAAAACTGCTAAGAAATTAATCTTAATTTTTGGACGGTTATGCAACAATTGGATGATATGAAAGTTTTTTTAGAATGTTATCTTCAAACAAATAAAATAAATCATCCCAATTTTGGTAATGTAAAATTCTAATTTTCTGCTAACAGTAATAATCTGGGTATCTTAGAGATCGAATGCTACAAGGCTGCAACTTTCGTTGTATTTTAAAAAACGGACACAACTGTAATCAGACAGTTAGTTAACAGAGTTACGAGTAATCGGTGGTTCAAGTATTGAATAAAAAACCTGTGGTTTAAAGTAGCCTTTGCTATGAGCAGTTTATGAAATATCATTCATATAGTTATCGAAAGTATTGCGAAGATGATGTAAATTTAATTAAAGTCACATGTTTCTTTAAGACCATTCCGCAAAGAAGAACAATTTCCGCGCCAAAATGAATAAAGGAAACTCCTGACTTGGCGTTATCATTAAATTTTTACAACATTCACGTAGCTGCCAAAATGAGCAAAAGTAACGACAAAGAAAGAAAATCAGCAACACAAATATGTATTTACGACTTGCTCATATCGCCAACGACTGCAAATGAGCCAATAAAAATCGGATGAATCTGTAAGGCCAGACAGTAAGCGGCAACATATTCGCATTAAATATAATGAATGACCGGAAAACGACGAAGCGACAATGCAGTTCTGCTGTAAGTCAGGTCCAAAATCGTAGCAAAACTTTTACGAGCCTTGTGAAGCGAAGCCAGGTTGTCATGCAACGCGCAAGCAAGTCCTGTAAAAATGCCTTTTTACAAATGCACATTCACAAGGCTTGGCATTCGAGCGGAAGTACGACCTTTTGCGCATCCTTTAAGTGAAAATCAATTGTTTTGCGAATTTCTCACAGTTAAGATTTTGATTGTCTCCTTGCGTTCAAACCTGCTTCTATACAGTCTTCTTCGGACACATTAGGGTGTAAATTATTTTTGTATTTTGAGGTTGAGCTATCTATGGCAGATAAACTCGTAAAACACAACTGAAGTTATTTGCGTTTTCAATGTTTGATAATTGTCTGAAGAAATACAACAACTTACTTTGACTCTCTAGTCTTCAGTACTATCTCAAAAATAGTTGAGTAACATTTGATTCATACATAATACATATAACAACAATAAAATAACAGTTTATCTGACAAGAGAGGTTATCAGTCATACGTAAAATTTATGCTCGACGAGAAAGTATCTTGTTACCGGTTCCAAACGACTTTCGAAATTGTATAACTGAATAAATGGAAACGAAAGAAATTTTAGACCGTGTGTGAATATCTGAAGTCTCAAGAAACGAGGCCTAGTCGAGGTTTAGTTTCTATTAGATTCTTACTTTTGTAGATACTGGATACTGAATTTGTTATTTATTGTTTGCTTAGTGTGTTTATTTTTTCTAAAAAGTTATTGTTTTTTACTGGAAACTTCTTTATAACAAAAGTAAGAAGTCAAACTTCTTCTTCCGAAGAATGAGTGTTCAAAATTAAAAGGGTATACTACGAAGATTAGATTACGTCAGTCGATAGGGCCGATATTCGTGGGGTCACAAATCATGGCGCGGAAATACTAAGTATGTATAAAATCCCGTCACTGCCAAAAATTTTTTTAGTCTGCTAATATCAATAGATTAAAGCTTTAACTTTTATTCCTATATTAAGGGCAGAATAGACATAAGCGCTCGGCGCATTCCTCGTTTATCAATATATTAAGAAGATAGTCTTCGTCTTAGACGTTATTTTTTGACAGCAATAACTCATTAAAAGCGTGTTTAACCTCTTTAGGAATCATAAAATTTCACAAAAGATGTGCGTTACTCAAAATTATTAGATTGATTTTGATCTTTTTGAAATAAAAATTTAGTCTAAGGGTTAATAAATAATACTGATGCGACCTATAATGTTTAATACTATACTTAGTAATGTGAATAGTTGAACTGAAATTTTTGGATGAATCAGCATTATACAGCGTTTTATACTCACTATTGCTATTGGCAATCAAAACAGTGAAATGAACTAAATGGATCACCCTTCTATATTATATATATGTGTACACGATGAATTAAAAAGCCACAGTATATATATGGGAATCTCCAACACTAACGAGGATGCGTCCAGCAAAAGGATACAAGACCATATTGACCAATGCAGACACACATTATTCAATGATTAATTGCATCCGATGCGAACCGTCTGCTCACTACTTGCGACGCCACACAGCCAATAAAGGACTTATTCGCACGGACGACACAACCAGAAAAAGTTGTTCGTGTGAGCGCATATTAGTGGAGCAAGGAGCGACGCGCGAAATGGATACTCAGCACGTTGCAAGAATGAAGCAGCGAAGCACAGTAATGAAAACGTAACAGTCGCAGAAAAGGATATTGACTGGCGCGAAGATACTGCAGCGCAGATAGCATGAATTGTATAAAAGCGCGCTGTTACTAAAAGGATATGCCCCGCGTGGGAAAGCGCTGCACTGACATTGGCAGCCACACATTATATATATACCGGCAGCTGGCAGGATGCTGTTATCTGCACCGCTGGTGCGATTTCTCAGTACTGACTTTTACTGAAATGAATTGCTATTTTTTAGTTTTGCAACGCACATATGGCAACGTGGACGTCTGATAGTAATCAGAAATCAGTGTTCGCAAAATAAAATAATAAAAAATATAGAGGAAGCAGAATTGTTAGCATATGCAAGTGCTACTTGCTGTTGACTTGCCTACCTGCCACCGTATGGACGTTGATTTTGTAGCTTTATGACCTTTCTTGCCCCGCAACATGCGTGCTTTTTGAGTAGATTCCACTGCGCTAATCGTGCAACAACATCGCCACTTAATGCGTTTTTATGCCTTATCAGCGACAGCATCTTGTCGTGTAGTGCACATAAATCGGACGTTATGCGCAGCAGCCGCGCGCTCAAACAACTCCAATGCACCTCCCAGCTCTGTAATCGAATCAGTGGCTATCACACCACCGCGTCATTCATATCTTTGTGGATCGCAACTGAAATTGAATTCAATCGAATGGCATATCATCTATCTTACCGTCGAATGGTATAAATTACATAAATTGCATTTCCATGTTGTGCCACTGTGGCGCGCCGCGTTTTGAGCTTTGCTACCGCCACAACCGCTTAGCATCGCATTTACATGACTGTCGGTGGACAGTCCCAGCAATGCTGATGGATCATTGCTCCGCCACGTTGGCTGCGTTTATTATTTAAAATAACAACGCAATGCACTTTCCCGACCAATTCAAAATCACTAAATTGTTTGTTAGTATTCTGCTGCACTTGTTGTGTACGATATACGGTTGTTGTTGTTTTCGCTACTATTGTTATAGTGGCTATTTATGCAGCTAGCGTCCCGTGTACTTCGAGCGTTTTCTTGCCTACTGCTTTTAGTTGTAACTGACCACCATTGGCGCCGCACAGCGACACTCAAGCACTCACCACAACTTAATGGGTAACGCCCGCATCCGTAACGCCGCGTGTTTGTGTGTTTGGCGTGTATGTATGTTGAAAGCCTGTACTGCACTAAGCACATATCTGATTTGTCCACAGTATCGGTGTATGTACTACATGCGCCCGGATATGCACTTGTTTGTTTGCTTATTAATCCGCCTTGCTTTCGGGGCATCTAAAGTCGGTTATGTATTATAGCCAATTCGTATGTGCACAACTTATATATGTATGATTATGTATGCCGCGTATCAATTCAATTCGACTTGCGCCAAATTAATCATAGCTTTTGCCTATGGGTGTGGCAAACGGCTATTCAAGATTAATTAGCAATATTTCTCTTAGGCGCCACGAATACATTTCGATGCACGTTATGTAATTTATTATGCAGTTGAAACTATATATTATATAAAATAATCCGAGTGAGCTGCCAGTTCACTGACTCTATATGTTTGTCTTCTATGGAATTTACGAAGGCCAAAGAGTACTTAAGCAGAGAAATGTTTTGAAACAACATGCTAGCATATGCTATGTAACAAGTGTTTCATATAAGACAATGAGGGACTAAGTTATTCGTCCTCTTCGTACCTCTGTTTTAGAAGGTGTCGAAACGCTTCCGTAGTCGAAAAAGTCTTTTCGTATTTCTAATCAAACTTCATACTAAAGTTTCAAAACATAGCGAATTTTTTCATTATTTTCACACATTTTTGAACAGCTGTAATTTGTCCGAATTTAATTTCTTTTCTGGTTAAATTAAGCTTAAAATCTCACCTTTCCAACATATATGGTACGACTCAATGTGATTGGTAACACTGGACTTTTTCGACTACCAAATAATACATATATAATTTCTTTTCATGCTGTTATTTGATCCAAATTTAATCACGAAGATATTTTCGACTCCTCTATAACTCGAAGCAAATGATCATATGCACCAGATTCCCGAATGAATGAACATGTCTGCCTGAATATAATAGCGAAAAAATTTCATGTATCATATATTGATTAAATAAAAATTATTATGTCAGATCATTGCGACAAATCGATTGAATCTCTTCAATAACATTAGGTTGTCAAAAAAGTCTTGCGGTATTTTTATTGAATGATTTATTGAAATGGTTTATAACGGTTTGATGACTCATGCCCAGCTCTTGACCGATGCTACGGCTACTACTATGCCGGTCTCTTTCGACCAATTCAGCGATTTTATCGCAATTTTCGACGGCAGGCCTTCTGGAGCGTGGCGCATCTTCGACCACCTCTACACCAGAACGAAAACGTTGAAACCATCGTTGTGCGGTGGAAATGGAAACTGTATCGGGTCCATAAACTGCACAAATTTTATTGGCGGCTTGAGATGACATTTTGCCTTTATCGTAGTAGTACTGTAAAATATGCCGTATTTTCTCTTTATTTTGCTTCATGTTTGCGACGCTATAACTCACGAACGACTTAAACGAAACGACAATCAATCAAACACGTGTTAGCGCGTGAAATGACCTTTCCAAAAAGGTATAGCATGACCCGATGCGACGAATAAAACTAGAACTACGCGCTTTCAGCGCCAACTAGCGAAAATACCGCAAGACTTTTTTGACAACCTAATATAATTAAAACGATTTATTTTAAAATGAAATATGAAATTCACATGGAAAGTGAGAAGTGTGTAATAACGACATCCATATATGGGCTATAGTGATATCAATCCGTAAAAAACAGAATATAAGATGGCAGATTTTTCTTCTTCGTTGCTTCTTCCTTAAGCTATATGGCGCCAATTCGGGATACCAAGTACAGCCAGGTCCTTCTCCACCTGATCACTCCAACAAAATGGAGATCTTCTTGTTCCTCTTCTGCCACCAGCTGGTACTGAAGTGAAAACCTTCAAACCTTGGCCAGCGCAGCCTCTGTCTCTTGATTCGCTGAACTATGTCAAAGTTGCTGTATATCTCATAGAGCTCATCGATGGTCATCGATTGGGTAATCAGGTTGGCCAAATCCAGATATTACACTTTCACTGCCGTTCAGCAATCTGGAGAAGTGTTCCCTCCATAATTTAAGTATGCTCTTGGCATCGGTCCCTAGATCACCTTTAGGGGCTCTACAAGAGTGTGCTCCGGTCTTGAAACCTTCTGTTAGCCGCCGCATCTTTTCGCATTACCCTTGTCGGCCAGCTTCTCAAGCTCTTCATTCTTACGCATTTCGACCCCTTTCTTATTTGTCTACATATGAGTCTCATTTATCTCTTCCTCGACTCGCACCCTGGAAATGTGGGTAATCCTTGTGTAAGATGCGGTAGCCTAAGCTCACGGCTAAAAGAGAGAAAGCTTCAATGAAGCCATAAACTACTGAAGGTGCTTTCCCTGAAAAGCTTGCTTAAAGTTAAATCACTCTAGCTGTTCAGAGTAATTCAGAATTTTTTACAAAAATTCATACTTTTTTTAACGTCGTTCAATCTCGAAAGTACCGCTATTTCTACGATGTTGAACATTTAACGAGGAGAGTGTGAGCAAAGAAAGAAATTCCACATAATTTACAAATTTACTAACATTAACATAATCATATTTGCTCTTTTGTGTACACATATATATTTGCATAATTTCGTTTGTATTATCCTTTAATATATGCATCATATATTTTTGATACATCCTTAGTCCCAATTTTCTATTCAATCAACTTCGAAAAAGCTTTTCTGTTAGTGACTTGAAGTCATAACGTCTAATGAAATCAACGATGCTATTACAGAGGCATTTTGCATAATTTCCACCTTGCAGCAATGCGACTACCCAAATAAACCCCATACTTACATATACACATACATGTGTACCCAATAAACATAATGGCAAGCGTTTTGTAAATTAAGATTGCAGCAAGCTTGCATAAATAAGAGCTTTGCAAATGTCGTTGAGAATTTACTTGCAAATGCAAGTGTTTCATAAATGTAAACAATACGGTACGGTGTGGCTGCAAGTTCTGGAAGTATCCAGAATGAATTTGTGGAACCGGAAGTTGTGCCTCAATCACAAAATAATTTTGATTCCTGCCGTTCGTCGTAAGTTAAATATGTACGTTCAATAGGTTTCTAGTTAAATTTTTTTATTCATATTTAAATTCAGTTGCAGAAACTTTGGCTGAAAGTGGAGGCAAGGAAGAGCACTTTGTGTTTGCCTCTAAGTCATATTTCCAGTACGCAAAAAATCGTATTAACATTAAATTTACATTTTAATTTAATACTATTATATTAATTTTTAAATGTATGTTACTTTTTAAATGTACCAATAAAAAACAAATCCAAAACAAAGTAAATGTTTAAAATGCTTACTAAATTCATTAAAAATACGTGTTTTTTAGGCATGTAAAAAACGGGTAATTACGTTACTTAAAAAACATGTTTTGCAATTGTCTTTTATACTCTTATAAAGTTGGCTTCTTTTCGTTTATAAACCCTTTGCTTTGATGTCTTTTGTAAAGGTTACAGCAGTGTTTTACTTACGTTTGAACGCTTATTTTTATATGTAAATGCTGACTGGGTATATTCCAACATATATGTATACATATGTACAGTATTCATAGAATATTTATGCATAAATTCAAAATTTTAATTAATTTCAAATCGACTAATATGCGAGGCTACATGCACGCTCAACGCCACCAGCAGCAAAATACATGAAAACCATAAATACATATTTACATGCTTCATATAAGTGTACACCTTGCAAATGGATAATCGATTACCCAGCTCTAAACACGTTATTAACATACAAAATGCCTATTTAACTTACCCTCTCTTTTCCCTACCAAAGCCAGACTGTTTAACTTTGCAGCGAATTAAAATCAACTTCGACAATCTTCAATCTCGCTCGCTGGAGACATGCCATCACTGATGAGACAACGCTGATTTGATTGATGATGGACGGAACGAACGAATGACAAAAAATATATAGAAGAAAAATAAACAAGAAATGAGAACTAAGTTCGAGTGCAGCCGAACTTTTCATACGCTCGCAATTTTTAAGAAGAAAAATAGGGAAAATATTTCTAGTTTAACCGACATAATTGTTAATAAATTACCAGAAGGACGAAAATTATTCACTTTTTTAGATTGGATTTAAAGGAACAAAAGGGTAGTGTTAATAAATTTTCAGATCTAAAGCATATTATTTTTCAGATAATTAGCTAACTTACTTCTAGTAAAATATTTCAGACGCTAACTGGTATACTTATTCTGCATAAATTCATCCAAAGGGGCGGGAATCATTATATTAAGGCTAATCAAAGTCTGGACCAGTATGCTCAAGAACATAATTACTTTCAAAATTTGGAGATTGTTCACATATGAATTTATCGACAAAAAATGTGGATTAGAGTTTTTAGTATATGGGAGATTTCACTAATATATATAAAGTCAAAGGATCTAATGGAATTTAAACTAGTGTCAGCTGAAAGGTAATCGTGGGTCTAGTATCCTTTTTTTCAAACTCTGCTATAAGGAGTCAGAAAATTTTTATAACAAATTGGGTTCAAATTGATATGTAAAGGACATAAGATATGATAAAATAAGATTGACAATATATACCTCTATATCAATCTCGGTTAGTTTTATATAACACAAACTATTCTACTCTGTGCAACATGTTAGCGAGGGTATAAATATGGTATAAAGGCGCTGAAAAAACGCTGTGTGAGTAAATGATATGCAATACAATGACAATAAAAACAATAGCGGGCAGACAGAATCGGTAGGAATTGAAAGCGAAAAACAGAATTAAAATTGAAATTCGAAAATTCCAGCTGCAACTGCAGGCAACCGCGCAAGTACGTAAACAACAATAACAACACTGTGACGGAACAGCAAACAAAAACCTAAGCCAAACCAATAATATCAGGCAAAGAAGCAAAGAAAGAAAAAACTTGCCACGAACATTAATATATAATTACAGCAACAACAAAAAGTGATGGCAGCAAATGATAATAACGATCGCTGATTGCCGTGGCGCTCAGTTGCCTTTGGTTTGACTCGACTTGTTTTTCAAAACGGTTTTGGCTTACCGCTGCCGCTAAGGCTAAAGGTAAGGGAATTAACTTCTTTGCTTATGCGACGGCGGCCACAGCAATTTGGGCCAGATCCCGGCCGCAGAGAGAATGCACCTTGCAAGAGCTAACATATTCAAATGCCAAACATAACAACAACAATAGTCGCCGTAACTCCCTAAATGTTTCCCGCTCTCCTTGCCTACCTCATCCCGCTGTGCGGAAAGGTTTTACTCTCTGTGCTTATTGTTGTTGCCCGTATTTGCCTACTTTTTGTGTACCGGTGCGAAAGGATGCAGGTGAAACTGATTTTAATGTATTTGTATGGCGTCTCTTGTTTCTGGAAATTGCTGTACCTTCAGGTAGACGATTGACGTTGACCATGAGCGCAAAGTAGCTTCGGGTTATAGCGGAGTTAGTAAATGGCTAATGCAGGTACTTGTATTGAGTTTTTCTTTCTGCGTTCTTATTGAGAATCAATACATTTAGTTCTCAAAACACAAAGAAAACGAAAATTAAATTGGAATGCTGCAAGTATTTTATTTATATTTTAATGTTAATTATTGTGTTTGCATTTAATGCATGAATGCCGGGCAGGTGTATTGGAATGTGAAAAATTTCACAAATATCATTTTATGAATTACGCCCGGTACAAAATTAAGTGTTATGTTGAAGCTATTTCGAAATTACAAAATTGTAATTTAATTAAATTCTAGAAGGATTCCAATACATCTATATTATATTTTTATCACATCAATATATGTATATTTTATGTGGTACATATTGAAAACTTACTGGCTTTCAGCTGCATGGCACATAATGGAAAGACGATAGAAACACAAAGAAGTAAGTCAGCATCAGGCTCCATGGATTCAATATTTGAACTTCAGCAACATAAATTATACTAATTGTGTTAAGAGATTTTTTTCTTTTATTTTTTTTTCGACGGGTCATACGCTACTTCTTCTTCTTCTTTACTGGCGAAGACACCGCGCCAGTCGTTTCTCTTAATTCGCTGAACTATTTCAATGTCGTCGTATATCTCATACAGATCATCTTTCCATTGAATGCGATATTCGCCGTAGCCAACACGCAAAGGACTCTAAATCTTTCGTAAAATCCTCAGATGCTGTCATCGTCCATTGTTGTTGATGTTAATGTTGATTCCAAGATAGACGAAATTATCTACGACTTCGAAGTTATAACTGTCAACAGTGACGTGTGAACCTCGTTGTGAGTGCGAGGGCTGTTTTTTGGATGATAAGAGATATTTCGTCTTGACATCGTTTACTTCCAGAACCATTTGCTTTGCTTACTTATTTAGTCTAGAGAAAGTGGAACTAACGGCGTGGTTGTTGATGCCAGTGATATCAATATATTCATTGATAAAATGTCTGAGCTTCTTCCACCTTAACTTTTCAACTTTTTTATATAGGCCCGTTAGTAGTCGAGCAAAGTAACCGGTGTCAGCTGACTGAAGACTTGATACTCGCAGAGATAATGTCTTGATCAGTCCCCTCCTTGTTATTTTGCTGTAAGAAGTTACTGAAGAGAAATGGAGAATCACTACTATAACACATAGCAAATTTTTTCTTAAATGGGTATAACATTTTTTAAGTGTAAAGTTTGAACTCCATGAAAAAAATATGGAATAAGGGCTATGAAATCGTTGCAAATTTAAATAATATTTTTGAGAGTTTAGTTGTTTACTAACATAAGTATTTAAGTGACACAAAGCATTCAATGAAGGTCCTAATATAATCGAAAATTTCGCTCATATTCCGTATGTCAAAATTTATTTTTGATTGAAGTTTCAAGAATTCTTTTAAAGTTATAAGAAAAGAAAATTATTGATGTTTCTGAAGAAATTTCCTGTTGATGACTTATCAATCTACTTACACTTTCTAAACCTGCCATAGATCGCTTGAAAACTTCCAAAGAGCCCTGTAAATTAACATGAAAGTAATCTGCCAAATGTTGGTTTAATATAACAAATCAAAAAATTAACATATTCACCTGATACAACTACGAATTTTTTTTTTTGCGAAAATTGAAGTTTGTTATTTGGAACGCGGGTATTAAGTATGGTGATAGTCTTAAACAACAAAACACTCTCGAAAGAACTAACACAGAAGAAGATTTGATATTGATTCTACCGTATCAAAAATAACTACGTATAAGTAATAAAGATATACTTTTAAGTTTTGCTCATAATAGCGATCTGTAAAAAGAAAAGAAATAACTCCACTGGTCTCCACATTTTAAAGATATTTATAGAAATAAAAACTAACCCCAGTCCATCCACCCAACCTTTGCTTTTTTTACATTAATTTAAAAATGTGTGCAAACTTTTGCAACTGTTTGCAACTGCCATGTTGAAAATATTTGCACTAATTTCATTCGTGTCATCAATAACCATTCACTGTCACAGTTCGATGCTCGCACGAACCAGCGTGTAGAGTCACAGAACTTCATGTTAATTACGCGTCTATCGAAAACTAAGTCATAACTTGCACAAAGATTCTATGGCAATTCAAGAAAGAAACCGTAAGAGCATAGAACCATTAGAAACAGCAGCAAAGTAGAAAATACATTTCTCCCCCAATTTTTCTAGCCCAAAGTATCTTAACAAATAAGCCAAAGTTCTTATGCAACGTAAAACTTTTAATTTTTTCACTCCTTTCCGCTTCCGCCATTTTCCAATGCCCGCGAATGCACATCGGTATAACAAGCAGTTATAAAAATAGAAAGAAATTAAAATAAAGTAAGAAACTGTTACAACAACAGTATAAAGTCAGCGCTGTGCCGGTTGGCCATATTCAAAGTATTCGACAAGCAAAACTTTCCACCGTTACTTTGACTGCGCCGCGCACACACTGCAATTGCAAATTTCCCCTTTCAATAACTTGCTATCCCAGCTTATGGCATTCTAGCTTGCGCGCTTACTGCTGCAAATGCGCTTTCCTACACGCTGAATTCTTGGCTTGAAAGCTATAAAAAAGTTTGCGCTTTTGGGAAGCTTTGATTTGCTTCGCCTCGCCTTGCTGGCGACCTGCTGTAACGGTCTTAGCTCATTAATCAAACGGCGGCCTTCAATGATGAGAATGTCGTTGACAGCAACGACAACAACAAAATGCGTAGTTTCCTAATTTAAATCCAATGAAGTCCAACAAATCATCGAGCAATTTGCTCATTGAACTATGATCGATCCGCTGAAGGAGCAGCCCAACTTCGGCCACGTCGCGGAATTAGTCAAAGAAAGCCAACATTAACGCCACAAAACTTTCCAACTTGCAGGGTGCAACTTCTGCAGCTGCTGCTACATATCTCGCACACTTATTCCAGTTAGCGAAAGTTTTCCAAAACTTTTGCGATATATTTAATGAATTCTCGGCTTCACGCCAGGTGGTTGGCGTCGGACATTTGCTGCAGCCTTAAATGTAATGCTTGTTCGTTTTGCAAATGACAGCGGCAGGTTTGCTACTCATAATCGTAGCTTGCATGCTGGTGACATTAAAGCTCGCTTTGGAAAATTCATTGCTTCGTAATGTGCTCAATGAAACAGGGACGCTAAAGGGGCTGGATATAATATTTCAACACTTTCTGCGAGATGACATGTGCATAAATTTTGTGGTGCGCTTTAATAGATAATAAGATTAAAATAAAGTTTTTGCAATCTTTTTCCTCTGTCAAAATTGGATATACATATTTTAGAAATAATAAATCAGGCCTCGCTAACTACAAATAAAACTAAAAACTTTTTTACAGAACCTTCAGTATAAATTTTTTTCTCTGGTGCAGGTTTCATTAGAAAAAATAATCAATTCTCCGAATGAGAATACAATTGTTTATGAGACCCTGCGTTCGATGTTTTTTTATTATCTATTATCTGAGTCACACAATTGTTTATGAGACCCTGCGTTCGATGTTTTTTTTAATTATCTATTATCTGAGTCACACTGGGATTCCTTTAAAAACGTTAGACGTAGTTGTTTTCTGTAGATACTGACAGAATTTTATTAAACATACCTAAGCGATATTTTAGCCAGGTTTGTAAGTCGTTTGGAATACCAAATGAGTTACTTAATAATTGATAACTGGTGTATCTGTAGAGGTATAACAATTAAATATTGTTGATATAATAGTTTTATATGTGGACAAAGTTGCGACAAGTTTATTCTATATGATATAAATATATCGGAATAAAACTTTGCGCGAATAGAGCCTCTGAGGTTTGCTACCTTATGTTCAAAAATTGTATAAATCGGAACAAAAATATCAAGCCCCCAGCTACCAAATATGTAGATCAGTAATTCGGTTGCGAACTTTTTATCGAAAATATCGACGTAATGGAAAATTTTTCGAAGTTCAGGTTGAATTTATACCATATATCGGCATATATGGGAGTTATCTTTATATAATTGAGAGAGTGTGATTTTCTATTATCAGTTTACATATTGATTACTTTGTGGTATTTCCAGTTATCACTCAAAACCCCTATTTGGTTTGAAAAATATATTTTGGAATTTTACAAACACAATAAAATAGCTAATTTTACATTATGAATTAACACAATTACAACAATTTCTCAATGTTGTTTTTTGGATATCGACACACCCTTATATAGTTGAATCATGAATATAAAGAAAACCTAAGCCAAAACTCATGGCACTTTTATGGAAATGTATGGTTATTTTATGGCAGCTCAATAAGTTTGAAAATGAATAAATAGCATCACCCATCTTGAGACCCAGTATTCAATATTGGATAATATACGACGGACTAGACCACGTTCAGTACGCAGTGGAGAAAATATGTATAGCAGCCGTAGCTAAGAATGTACACGAAGGCCGGCGATTCGGCGTCGTTCGCAGCAAATTGGAATGACGTATGAAACCACTTGGCACATTTACTATCTTAAACTGAAAGTGTAGAAAATACAGCTTGTGCGACAACTGACGGCGTTTGACCTTCCCAAGCGACATTGTTTCGCTCAGTGGGCTCTTGAAAAGTTCCAAGAAGCTCTGACATTTCCGAGCCAAATTTTGTTGAGCGATGAGGCTCATTTCTGGCTCAATGGGTATGTAAACAAACAAAATTGCCGCAATCTGGACAAAGAGCAACCTGAAAAGATTAAATAGTTGCCATTTCATCTAAACAAACGTTTTAGTGTGGTTTATGGTTCGGTGGAACCATAGGCCCACATTTTTTAAAAAATGATGCCAGTGAGAAATTATCAAGTTATCGCACCATGGTAATCGATTATTTGATGACTGAAATTGAAGCTCGTGATCGCTGCGACTTTTGGTTTTGGTTTTCCTTCACATCTTATCAACCAGTGGATTTATTGAGAAAACACTGAGTAGATAATTTCAAGTTTTGGGACGATTGGCCACCAGATCGTGTGACCTTAGATTTTATTCTATGGAAGTATGTAAAGTTTAAATCAATTCGAATAATTTCGCTCCGATTCGAAATGCTCGAACCAGTCTTCGAATAGATAATCTCCAAAAATAAAAGTCAAACAATGTTCTTTCGAATGATAATAAACTTTCTCCTTTAAATTTGAAGCTTCTGTGTTTTATCTAACAAAAATGGATCACTCTTTACATTACGCCAAGTTAATGCTCTCTATCTTGTGGAATGAGAAGTACGAGTTGTCGATGCAGAAAGCCCTCACTGGAATAATATTCAAATCAGAGATGAGTATCCGAAATTAGCTTGATTCGTTCTTGGCACAATTCTTTTGGTATGGAATCCACAACTTCTAATGGTCAATACTTTGAATAATCCTATTGTGCATGTTTTTATAAAATACGCGTTATAACAATAAGAAACCGCACGAATATACTTATAAGTATATGAAATGTTTTTTTTACTGTTCTGAGCTGTTAACAAACTCTTTCTTAAAATGTTCTTAGGCTTAATTCGGTACATGCACATTGTTCTCCTTCTTCTTCTTTACTGGCGTAGACACCGCTTACGCGATTATAGCCGAGTTAACAACAGCGCGCCAGTCGTTTCTTCTTTTCGCTACATGGGCATCCAATTGGATGTTCTAAGCGAGGACAGGTCCTTCTCCACCTGGTCCTTCCAACGGAGTGAAGGTCTTCCTCTTTCTCTGCTTCCCCCGGTGGGTACTGCGTCGAATACTTTCAGAGCTGGAGTGTTTTCATCCATTTGAACAACATGGCCTAGCCAGCGTAGCCGCTGTCTTTTAATTCGACGAACTATGTAATGTCGTCGTATATCTCATACATCTTCCATCGAATGCGATATTCGTCGTGGCCAACGCGCGAAGGACCATACATCTTTCGCAGAACTTTTCTCTCGAAAGCTCGCAACATCGACTCATCACTTGTTGCCATCGTCCAAACCTCTGCACCATATAGCAGGACGGAAATAATGAGTGACTTATAGAGTTTGGTTTTTGTTCGTGGAGAGAAGACTTTACTTCTCAATTGCCTACTCAGTCCAAAATAACACCTGTTGGCAGTAGTATTCTGCATTGGATTTCGAGACTGATATTGTTGTTACTGTTAGTATTGATTCCAAGATAGACGAAATTATCTACGACTTCGAAGTTATAACTGTCAACAGTGACGTGTGCGCCTAGTAGCGAGTGTAAGGCTGTTTTTTTTTTTTTTGATGAAAGGAAATATTTCGTCTTGACCTCGTTCACTTCCAGAACCATTTTCTTTGCTTACTTATCTAGTCTGGAGAAAGTGGAACTAACGGCGTGGATATTAATGCCAATGATATTAATATCATAGGCATACGCCAGCAGCTGTACACTCTTATAAAAACTGTACCTCCTAGATTAAGTTCTGCAGCTCGAATTATTTTCTCCAGCAACAGATTGAGGAAGTCGCACGAAGGAGTCGCCTTGTCTGAAACCTCGTTTGGTATCGAACGGCTCCGTGAGGTCCTTCCCGATAATGACGGAGTTTTTGGTGCTGCTCAACATCAGTTTACACAGTCGAAATACTTTTGCGGGGATACCAAATTCAGACATCGCGGCATAAAGGCAGCTCCTTTCAGTGCTGTCGACAGCAGCTTTGAAGTCGATGAAGAGGTGGTGTGTGTCGATTCTCTTTTCACGGGTCTTTTCCAAGGTTTGGCTTGGTATCTGATCGGTTGCTGATTTGCCAGGTCTAAAGCCTCACTGATAAGGTTCAATAAGTTTGTTGACAGCAAACCATCGGCTCCCGCTACTTTGTTGTTCTTCAGACGGGTAATTGCTATTCGAACATCTTCATGGTCGACAATGGAACGTCTGCTCCATTATCATCGATTTTTGTAATTACTTTATACTACACGCTCGAAAAAATCAAAGAAATATTAATTATGCAAATTTTTAAAATTCTAACAGATACACGCGCTAAAGGTGCAAAACTCAATTAAAGTTTAAATGGTTCACAGAATCGCCAACTGAATACAAGTGGTAAGAATGTGTTTATACAATTTGCAACACTCAGGAACTTTTTAGTCTATTAATAAACGAAAAAAAATAGCAAAAATGGCTAATTTTCGCAAAACCCTCTGCAAATTAAACATGTACACCTACATATGCAACAACTATTTGTATTTATATGTATCTGCGAGTGTGTCAGTACGTATATAATTACATATGTTTTTTGTGAACAAAATGTATCCGAAGCCAATGTAATCCCCAATTAAATTTTATTTTAATGCAATTTTCAAAAATGTCCGCAACATAAAAGAACAGTAGCTGAACATCCGCTTTTATTGTATTGGATTTTCTCTGGATTTGTTGGCAATGATATCCAGTATGTACACATATGTATATATCTACACACATATATGTACAATAATGTCACTCTTTGATACGTCTGAATATGTATTTTGCTGTGGAAGACAATTCGATTTACTAATAGAGGATGTCTGGGTTGGAGAGCGGCAAAAAGGATGAGCAAGTATTGTCACCGAACGAAGGAAGGAGACACGCTTGTTATGCATTGTTGCATTGTCACACCTTTACACGCACTCATGTATGCATGTAAGTGATTGTGCATGTGTAGAAAGTGTCTCATTGTACATCTTAGCCTCCGTAATAGCCCTTAAATATTAAGGCTTAACAAAGAAATTTCATTTGTTCACGTGTAAAATTGCTTTGCAATTTGCCGAAAAATCACAGCAACAAAAATAATAAGCAAGAAAAGATTCAATAACACATAAAGATACAAGAATCGATATTGTATGGCAAAAAGGGCAAAGAATGATACCTAGGCAATACTGCGTAACCGAATTGGAAGCGTTAAAATGTGGAAGATGCTGTGGTGAGGAGAAAAAAATTACAAAAATGCATCAATAACAAAAGAGAAAAAAGTTGATACAATAAAAACCGGATATGTCACTACCATTGTGACAGCATTACTACCAGAAAGTGACGAATCCACCAGAAGATAGGAACAGCGGACCAGAGGCAGAGCAGGCTAAGTAAAAGTACAAGAAGACAATGCAAAGCCAATGAAAAATAAACAACAAAGGGGCAAAAAGAAACAACCGAGAACAAGCCGGATAAGGAAAAATGTAAAAGGAAAACAAAAGGTTGACACAAATTTGTAATCCTTACTTAGGGAGCATGCTTATGTCACTGCCAGGGCACATCGAAGTTGACATTGATTGCAACACAAGCAAGCCTAACGGTTACAGATGTAATAAAACAACAAACATCAAAAAAATTTAAACAAGGAAAAATAAAAACACTATACCCAGCAACAAGTTGCATGTAACAACGGCAAAATAAGCCAATGTGCAACATAAACAAACAAACAGCCAAAAGCAAGGGATCAGCTCAGTGGCAAGCTCGAAAGAATACCGCAAAGGACGTAAACGTAGCGCTAGTGACGACTGAATGACAACGACAATCCAATTGCGCAGATGCTTCCTTCGGATAACACGCTTAAGCAAATATGAGTGTGACTTTCTTGCGGAGTTTCCAACAATGTTGCTATTGCCGCAAATTTTTCTACGCGTAAACAAACAGGAAGTAGACGGAAAAGGTTGCATTTATGCACAGCGCTCGACAGTTGTGTAAGTACAAGCGCGGAAAGGAATACTTATTTCAATAAATTGGTAAACATTCTGGAAATGAGATAAATTTTGATAACTACCAGCGTAATCCGGAGCGCTTCATTGACAGATTTGCCAAAATGTAGAAATAGTCGCTCATAATATGTTTAGAAAGAGGAAAAGAACATACATTTAGTTCTTCTGAAATGAAAACTAACCGGCTCAAATTGACGGTACCCTAGGGAGTTCCTCTTCTCTTTTAACTATTGATATATAACTTAAATTGAGCTCTTTCTAGCTTCACGTTTTAAAAGAATACATAGTACATCATGATTTCGGGATCGCGGTATCTGCCTGCATCAGAAACCATATTGAGTATTTTTATCTCTTTATGCAACTTGAAGTTTTTGCAAGGTTGAAACCCAAAATTAACTTGAAACCGTTGATATCGCGATTCTCCGAATACCACAATACTCGGCCGGCATACAAGCTTCTATCATCCTGCATAGGGTTCAGTTGGATCTTGTTGAGCAGTTTTGGCTCATATTAAAAGATATTTGTATGTTATTTGTTAATAAATCCAGTCTTGATCTGAAAAAAAGCGGAAGCTGCATTGAGACGTCGGCGTCATCTTACAGAAAGTAAAGCGCATCAAAATACGCTTAGCATAAACGAATAGTGTAGAGGCTGGAATTTCAAGAATTTCTGAAAATGTAAAGCGTATCCACGTAAAACTCTGCATATTCTTTTAATCAATTATGTTGGTTACAAATGAAGATTGAATAGAAATTAGGGCCTCAAAATATTTATTTAAGGTTTTTCAATTTTCTAAGAACAGAGGCGATGATTCTATTAAAAGCTTCTAGTTTTATATAGTTAAGAACTAAAATATTGAGCTTTTTTGAGTATACGAAAAAGTATATATTATCTTTCATATGTAAAATGTTGACCTAACATATATCGATATTAGAAGGAGCTGGCACAGCAAAAATAAATTTGTGAAAAATTCAAAGAATTTGTTACAATACTAAATACCTTTCAATACTCCCCAAAAGTTAAAGCTTGCTCCATTCAACTGGCCTTCGCTGTACATATCCTAGTAGTGCAGAAGAAACGCAATCTATACAGAGTTAAAAAAGCTGTTGAAAAAATAAACAACAAAAACATGTTCGTTCTATGCTTTTTTATCAAAGCATTGTAATCAAAGGCAACAAACACAAATGCAATAACAATTTAGCATAGTGTTGCCTTTGGCGATTACGCATGCCATTGTTGCCACAGCTTGTTGCATTGTAATTTCAACACTTTTCACGCTCTAAACACTTTGTGTAGGAGTGCTGTGCGTTTGTTTGCCAGCGCGCCTCAGAGTAGGTGTAAAGCGTTATGCGTATTTCCAATGCAACTAACCTTAAGCAAATCTTCCATCATCTCTTTTCCGCTATTTTCGCTTGTTTGCGAAATAGATATGAAATTGGAGTAGAATTGCGTTCACTAAGGCACCCATGCGTGTGCATATTTGAATATATTTATATGCATAGTATGTGCTCGTGTGTTTGCTTGTAGGATAAAGCTCAGGGAAAGCAATCGAAAGTATGCATTCGAAACTAATCAAATCAACTTTAAAAATTCTATTTGCACCTTTGCTATGAAGGGCATATGCAAATGTGTGTGCCCTGCGCGGAAGTCTTTGAATATATTCCTCTCTGTAAGTAAAAAATTTAAATCCGAGAAGTATCTTTCCACATTATCGAAGACTACATACTTCTTTAATAGTTCATATTTACGTTCCGCTTTATATTATTTAAAGTAACTACCTTAAATTTAACAAACCGTGGAAAATAGCCAATCGAACCAACAAGGTAAAATCTCATAAACAGGCACTACAAAATGGAAATATATATCCAAGGGATTATACCACTTTACAGTTGTTAATTTCAGTAGAAAATTTTTATATCCAATTATTTGTATGTCAATACAAATGATCTGTCTGAAGTACCTTTTTTTCTTAATCCTAAAGGGTCTCTCCTTACCTTTTGTGCAGCTGCTTCGTGTAATCGTCCTTGATTGTTAGCTAACAAACAATGTCAACTGATATGCATTAGGAAGATAATTGTGATATTAAAAGCTTACCTCGATGAGACAACTATAAAATAAAAAAGCAAATGTCAGCATTAAGAGCAACTCTTGAAATAACGCTCTAAAGGAGAGGGACATATGTAAATTCGGGTTTCTTTTGCAAAGATAATAAATAGATTTACGTATAATGTAGTACCATGCTTAGGCTTTCGCTCGATTGCAAAACCGCTCAGGCCAAATCAGGCTCGTATTACAAAGAAAATCTTCCGCGTCCTTTAGACAATGAATTTAATCATTTTTAATTACATAATTTCTACTTCACTACTACACTATATATATTTATCTATATAACTCACACTCCGACCAATATACCTATATAAAGGGTGATTTTTTAAGAGCTTGATAACTTTTTTAAAAAAAAAAACGCATAAAATTTGCAAAATCTCATCGGTTCTTTATTTGAAACGTTAGATTGGTTCATGACATTTACTTTTTGAAGATAATTTCATTTAAATGTTGACCGCGGCTGCGTCTTAGGTGGTCCATTCGGAAAGTCCAATTTTGGGCAACTTTTTCGAGCATTTCGGCCGGAATAGCCCGAATTTCTTCGGAAATGTTGTCTTCCAAAGCTGGAATAGTTGCTGGCTTATTTCTGTAGACTTTAGACTTGACGTAGCCCCACAAAAAATAGTCTAAAGGCGTTAAATCGCATGATCTTGGTGGCCAACTTACGGGTCCATTTCTTGAGATGAATTGTTGTCCGAAGTTTTCCCTCAAAATGGCCATAGAATCGCGAGCTGTGTGGCATGTAGCGCCATCTTGTTGAAACCACATGTCAACCAAGTTCAGTTCTTCCATTTTTGGCAACAAAAAGTTTGTTAGCATCGAACGATAGCGATCGCCATTCACCGTAACGTTGCGTCCAACAGCATCTTTGAAAAAATACGGTCCAATGATTCCACCAGCGTACAAACCACACCAAACAGTGCATTTTTCGGGATGCATGGGCAGTTCTTGAACGGCTTCTGGTTGCTCTTCACCCCAAATGCGGCAATTTTGCTTATTTACGTAGCCATTCAACCAGAAATGAGCCTCATCGCTCATCGGACACGGACGCGAAACACATTTCGAACCGAACACTGATTTTGGTAATAAAATTCAATGATTTGCAAGCGTTGCTCGTTAGTAAGTCTATTCATGATGAAATGTCAAAGCATACTGAGCATCTTTCTCTTTGACACCATGTCTGACATCCCACGTGATCTGTCAAATACTACTGCATGAAAATCCTAACCTCAAAAAAATCACCCGTTACAATATAAAGCAAGATATGATTTACTTTCTGCTGAAACAATGAAATATTTTGGATGAAATGCTTAA